>CALYOO010000501.1:0-26505 GCA_945261195.1 Cryptosula pallasiana
TGTGCACTCAAAGGTTTTTATGTACATGAGCAAATGTAACAATTTAACATCATCTCACTGAATACAACCAGATCAAGTGCAAAAGTCTGGCACAGATTTACTGGTAATTTTAGAAACTAAAAATCTAAAGGTAAGTTTTTATTACATTTTTAGATCAAACCTATGTCACTCGCAATAGTATTGTAGACGCCATCAATGATGAATGAGTAAGAATCTGTAAAAAGTTGTCAGCAAAATGATGGGATAAGTCTGTATTTAAACTATTGATATTTTTGGGGTATTTCCATTTTTATTTTCAGGATTTAGGGAGCACGGCCTATAATTTAATGCTTCCCAATAACCAAAAAGTTTGTTAGTTGACTGCACACACTACAACTATGCATTCTTGTCCATTTAATGATTACATGTAGCCTATCTATTTTACACACACACAATAAATAATAACTCTCCTTGCTGAGACATTGCCCTGACAGACAGACGATTTCTCAAGTTGATGTCAGTTTGCGGTCATGGATACAACAATGTCCACTTGGTTTTGTCGCAGGTATGAGTCGCTGTAAAACTTCAATTTTTTGAAGTCTCTTTTTTCAGGTATTATAAGGACATAGCGAGTACGGTCATAGTATTATTGCACTGATGTGTTAGAAAATGCCCCAACACATTGAAAATGCTTTCCTATATCAACAACCATTGCCGATCAAGCCTAATCCAATTATAATTAATTAGTATCTGCTTGAGCTTGGCACAAATTGTTTAGTACATTCCCAATGAGTGTTTGGCAACAAATGCTTTAGTAATGTAATCACTTGAAGTATATGCAGTGATTTTATTAAACTTCAAACATTTAAATAATATATGCGATGATCACCTTCATTTATCACTACTCAATACTAATGCTTACAGAACTTTTAGTCTGTTATTATAAAGCTGTTTTGTCAAATTGATTATTTCAACAAAGATAACAATTGATCAAAAATAAAAAAAAATCACGTTATTACAGAACTATTAAATAGTGTTCAATATTATTTATTGATCTCAGCTTTACAATGTAATTTAGATAAATGTTACATTGTATTTTTTTGTGATCAAGATAATTAGAAAAGTGCAGCAGTAAAGAAAAAATTCATCACGGCATGAAGCCTTAGTAATAAATGAAAACAATTTAAACAAAAAAATTATTATCCGAACTCTTTTTAAGCGAATATGACTATTTTGTTTGAAGTTGTCCTCTCACCATATACTTTATGTAGACAGCAAAGAAAAGAAAACTGCTAAAAAAATCAAGTTCACAATTTTTAATGTTTCACTTACTGTCTTGCAATAATATTGTCTCACCTTGATAATGAAATAATCTGTACCAGCTCATGTTGTTTCATCAGTATTGATTGCACATTGAAATTATTTTGTTCATAGCAAGGTTCTTTATCAATAAATGTCATTCTGAATTTGCAATAAAACCAGCCTACCATAGTTTATAACGTTATATGCTTATTACTCTTTTCGAGAATTAAATAGCTGTTTGCATGTAACTGATGTAATAAAAAGGAATACTGATATTGTCAAAAATACATTTTCGATGTAAAGCGCATTGATGTTACAAATTTTGGTCAAATCTTGTAACCTTGAATGACCATCAAACACAGTTATACATTGAAAATGATGCATTTCTCATAATTTCAAGCATTTTCATCTCTTTTTACGTTATTTATTTTCACTGTTGCAGTGAAACACCAGAAAACACACTTGAAATTTGGTGAAGTGTTAAAATGCAAAATATTTTTGCTAGTGAACTAATAGTTTGTCATATATCCAATATTTAGTTAGATTAGCTTAGTCTTTGTTATGGTAGCACCATGAAAACTTTCAGATTTTGAGTAAGTTGAAAAAATCTAATAAAACAATGAATCAAATCTTAAAATGTGTCTTATACTATTTCACTGGACTAGTTCTCACTGAAAGCAAATAAGTATGTCAATTGTCTAGTTATAGTATGTCTGGTAGGTGATGCCAGTCAATATTTTTTACCATTTTTAAGCTTATTGTTGTTTCACACTGAAAATAGATAATTTCTTATGCACAGCTTTGCCACAAACGATGCCTCCAGAGAGATGTTTGGTAGGGCCACCCTCTTGAAGCATCCAATGATTGAAGTATTTTATGTCCAGGACCCAATTTGTTGGCTCAATCCCATTGAAAAATGCGAGTGTTGATCAACGTGGAAAAATATGTGGCTATTTTACAAGCTACTAACCTCACGACTGAAAACGACTGTTGAAGATCAAATGTCAACGTTGAACACATGCCGAAAATGTCAATTGACTTCGAGCATCGACAATGTCACACTGCCGCTCAATGAACATATTTTATATCACACACAAAGTATATGTAAAATCAATCTGTAATTGGCACAAACCATCACCTACCAAAGATAATAAAAAAAAACTGACAATATTGACAACACGTACTGATAGCCAACCAAAACATTGATACTTTAGTAAGTTATTGAAATTAAGGCTGTTGCTTTCCCTAAAGAGAAGACAACTGCTTATAAATAGCGAAAAATTCATTTTAACACATCTCTTACATGACACGAGCCCACTCGGAATGAGTACAGTAAACCGGTAATTGTCTGTTCACAATTTCCATGTGAGCAAAGTAAGAGTAAGGTCTTACATTTTGGTACCATTCTATTCAGAATCATTTGCTGTATAATTCTAAATTATCTTTAATACATGGCCTTAGGCTAGTTTTGACTTTTACAATTTTTTATTTTTGGTTTTTTGTTCCTTAGCAACCAGCAATGGCGCACAGATTTTTGGTGCATGCGGTTGCTTTTGTTTTTTAGAATTTTTTTTTAATAGATAGATTTTCAAAAAACTAAATATAAGGATAGTGAAAGCACCATGTTTTGAGCATAGTGACCAGTTTTGGTGAATTTCGAGCACGGTAAGTGTAGTTTCTCACTCATTGTAATAATAATTAATAATTATTTATTATACCAAAATCGTCATTTTTTTCATTGTAATTATTTTTCTTATTTAAGATATTTAGCACAATTTTTTCTAAAACGAAGGAAATACACATCCTAGCGCTCATATTCACCAAGTTTCATACTGATTGGGACAAGTTTCAGCTGACTTATGAATTTTTTTAACTTTTCGTTATTTATAATAATTATCACCGAAAACGGACTTGTTTTCGGAGCTGATTTTTCCCATCAAAACGGTAGCGGCTGTCAAAATAAGTTTGATATTCAGAATCCCCATGGTCCTCTGATCATATACACCAGTTTCTATGAATATCAAAACAATATAAGGTTGTTAATTATTTATCAATAGTAGCCATCTTTTTTTATTATTATTACCCACAACATCATTTTGGGACAAATAATTAAAGTATTTAACAGGGTTCCATTGGCAAAATAAACGTAAATTTGAGAGATAACCACTGAAACATTGTCTTGGCAGTCTTTTGTTGACTTTCAAGCATTATAAGTATTTTTTTTCTATAGTTCACAAAAACCAATTAATAAGCCATTACAGATGTTGCGCAATGGCATTCTTGTGGTTTTGTGGTTTCTGATTGAGGTTTTAAGGATTTTTTTTTTTCAAAGCCCAACCTAGGAAATAAATAATCATTTTAGAACAAAATTTTGCCACCTTTTCATTGCTGCAATTTTTTTGTGTCTAGGACAAATATTTCTCGTGTAAAATGCAAATCCATACATTGGCCTCCCCTCGGCCTAGCTTCGTGGTTACTTGCTATGTCGCAATAAGGGCCCAAAAGGGTAGGCGGTGAAAATTTTTTTGGTTTTTTTCTGTGTCCATGATAATGCCCCTATAATTTTTAAGGAGAATCTTATCGTTCTTTTGGTATTTGTTTCACTGTTGTAGCTGCATCGAGTGGGCTGCTAAAAAATAATGAAAGTAAGCGGAAAACCACGAAAACCACAGAGAGCACCCTGTAATGAATGTGTTAAGAGATGCAATGTTGTTCAGTTCTTCATTTTTAATTCTCAATGACTGAAAATATCAAACAAAAACATGTTGAAAATATAACTTTAGAAAACACATATAAGTCATTGAGACTTGCACGCTCATCAATAAATAAAAAAAAAACAATCTATAAGAAATTACATTAGCACTATAACTTGCATATAGCGGTTGGTCTCCTTTTACATTTATTTCGCTCATGGCATATGATTCTTTTAATCCAGGATGCTGCGTAATCCAGCAGAAAACAGGCATTGGTCATCACTGCAATCATAGAGAGCACAACTCCACTATCATCCACCTGTAAAAGTACTCAGAAGAAAAACATGTGTGCTGTAGGCTAGTAATTATATTTTATAGCAATATTTTAGCTCGGCGATCTCCATAATTGCTTTAGTTATATTAAAACTGGAAAATAATCAGAAACGTAATCCGCTTTGTCATGAGCGTTTGAACACATGCTACAGATGACGCAACAGCCGAGAAGTTTGATTCTAATCTAACTTGCTTCCACCCTGAAGTGCCTGGTGTTAATGATAACAACTAATGCTTCCCCCACGGATGTGCGTGGAACTAAAATACAATTAATGCCGCATCTTGTTCTTATAACATTTGAGTTGTCTTCTCTTTTGGAAAGAAAACTACTCACATTAGTTTAATTACGCTTCACAGTTTGCTTGGAGACAGGCTGCAGCTATGTCTATCGATAGAAGTACTGAAAGTCATGCTGTAGATAATACTACACCTCCAGAATTGCATGGTGCCATACAATAGTTGAAAATACCCCCACAGTAACACTGAGAGTCTTGCTACAATTGATAATGCACTGCTAGAAATGCTTGAAGTCAGACAGCAGTTAAAACTACCGAAGCAGAAATGCTTCAAATCATACAACAGTTGGTGCTAAATTCACACAGATGCTTTGAGCCATGCCTTCAGCTGGTGAGTTAGCTTATTTCTGTTATGGAGTTATCCTCTCATTGAGAAAGACAACTACACTCATTAGTGAAGTTTCATTTCACTGAGGAGCTTGAAGGCGTCCTAAATTTGACGCTACTACAGCCTGTGGAATACCTTGAGCCATAAAAAGTAGAAGATACGCCATCAGAAGTGCTTTCAACCATACAATGCATGATGCTACATCAGCGAAAGTGTGTCAAGCCACGCAACAGCTGATGACTGTCTAGCATTAACACATTGCTCGCCACTGTCTCTCAGCAGTACCATTGATTCAATCAAATGAAAAGTTTGAAATTGGCGCTAAAATTTCCTCAGCTCATCAACTTTTGTTGGGCAATACGCCATTGTTTGGCAGAACGGTAGTATTCGAGTTGCATCCATCTAACTTTGAGTCGTGTTGCTGTCATGAGTTGTTTTCGTTAACATGTTTTCTTGATTCGGCAGCCTGAGGGACAGTTTTATTAGATGTAGTAACAATCTTGATTCAGACTGATTTTTTTTCTGTGATAGAAACAATTTGTCTAGTCACTCATATATGATCGAATGCTGTCAATATTTTGTAAGTGTTGACAACCGTCTTGTTAGACACGTTTGGTGTATTATCTTTATCAATGTTGTCTTGTGTTAAATGAAAGTTAACCAATATATAAAGATGAGCACATCACTGCGAGTTCTTTATATCAATAACTACAGATTAGAGACACTCAAAAACTTTATCAAATGAGTTTTTATAGTTGCTGATTAGCCACCCTTGTATTGGAGCAAGAATATCAGCTTTGTTTTTTGCTAAATACCTCCTGAAAAAACTACAGCGCAAGTTGAAAATCATCCGATAACCAACAAATTATCAAGGCTGCATCCAGTTGCCAAGAAACAAGTGTGAGATTACTTCTGCAGCTGTCTGCATCAGTCATTTAATAAAGCAGTAAGAGCTACAGTATAGCTAGTATGTTGGAATGTTTTGACTGGTCGCCTGTACAAAAAACACAGAAGATGAATTGCTAAAAAAACCTGTCTCACATGACCTATCAATAATTTACAGCATGCAAACTCCGGTTGGACATACTCGCTCCTTTTAACGTATGAGTCAGAGCAAAAGGAAGCATAAACCTTCAACAAAAAGTTATACAAGTGCAAAGTTTGATTGGGGTATGGAGAAGCATTTTTCCACAAATTTTCAAACAAAGATCAACTAAGTAAAACAATGTTGGAATTTTCTAACATGACAGTTGTTGCCCTTAGAGGGCAGGACAAGTAGATTTGATATGTCATGTGATCTTCAATCTAAGCGGTTCTGGCTTGTTGCCATTTGTATGCTCATTAGTTTTAGCGAAAGCAACTGGGGTCAATTAATAGGACGCACAGGCGGCGTTTAAATATAGCACAGCTGCAGTCAGTGATGACGTACTTCAACGAATTAACTGAATATCCAGATCTGTCAAACTATTGAATATTAGGAAAAGTGTTGGGAGAAAAATCAACAGAGTAGCCGATAGAAGCGAGACGTTTATAAGTCTGTCACAATAACATAGGCTCACTAGTGATTGAAACAGTTGGCAGGTTTGGCACCATTTAGATTATAGTATTGCTAAACAGGCTTATATAGGGAATAGAATGAGACAAAGATATGTAAAACTTTCTCAGGCCCTTTTGGAGTTAAAAATTAAACTGAAGTTAAAATTTAAAATATACAAATGTGCATGAGAGTACAACCACAACTTTGCAATGTCCTCTTCTCGTCTGAGTGGTACTTATGTAGTTAACATGTTGGTTAGGTAGGCATTGGCGGCTGTGGGTGTTATCGCTAATTTTTGGCTCATGAATGCCAGACGATAGCAGTTGGATGCAAGAAAATGATGGAGTGGCTGTGTATCGGAATTAACTCACTGAGCGCTATTATCTGGGGTGACAACTCGGCAAAGACATAGGAGTTTTCTACACGGGGTTTGCGTAAAGAGTTGGTGATAGGGCAAGCTGTCATTCAGCTTGTGGGGTCACGTGTCGCTAATTTCCTGGTAGGCGCAACTTCTAATCATTTGGGTCAAATCTCTGGTTGCGTGTGCATATCTATCATCTACTATCAATAAATTTCTCATTCACGATGATGTTGACAACCATTCTATTCCTTATTGGACTATTCATGGTCAATGCCGTAAAGAATTCTAATTATTTTTAAATGGTACCACTCACAAATAGATTCCATTGTTGTTGTTTATAGAATAATAGCTCGTGATAATAAATAACAATTACTAAATTTACTACTGCTTTATTATTATCACTTTGAGAGATCAAAAACTTTTTTTTGTTAGTGCTTGTTATTAACAGAGATTTTCACTGATGTTAAAAGGCGCGTCCTCTTCTGTCGTAATGTTGATATTTATAGCAATAGTAGTCCGTAAAATTTCATACCTCAATGGTTGTTGCGGATGTATCATAGAAACCTTCCTGCAGCCCCGGCTGTACGTGCTTTGGCGCGAGCGTGGCCTGTTGGCCACAACCGCTAAGCTTTCAAGCTCTGAGCCCTCCGCTCGTACGGCGGTGGCTGAGCTGGCCAGCTTTTTTGCCAGTACATACTCAGGATCTGCCGGGGTGATTGTTGGTGAGGATTATATTACTACTACGCCTCTCTCTGCTACAACTACTATAGCTCAATATGCTGTTCTGGCTATCAATTCTGACTGAGACTCCTTCTCTATCCACTAGTAGTAGTCTTAGCTTTATCAGCACTTCTGTTGCTGAAACTGTTGGCTCGTCCACCCTATCTGCTGTTGTTTGCTCTCGTACTACTACTGGTTCATTGTTGGGGTCGGTTGCTGGTAGTAACATCTCCATTGCTACAGTAACGGCTGGTACTGTCATATCCACTTCGGTGGTGGTCAGGGAATCACTTCCTGATGTTACGTTTCCTGTTTCTGATAAGCTTGGTAAGAGGTATCCATTTTCATGCTTCATTTTCAAAATTGTTTTTTTGTTGTTGATTATTTTGTTGTTTTCATTTTAGATTGGACTATCCTTGGACCTAGCGTTGCCAGTTAGGCAACATTGGCCTGTGTCCTTGTTATATTTTGCTTTTATAGAAAGTGTAAAATAAAAATGTAAATTGTAGATCGGTCTTCATTGGCGTACATAACACTTGTGGCGTCTGGAGCTTTCTTGTTGATGTATATTGTGATAAAATATAAATTTAGCTGCTGACTCCACTGGTGCTTATAACGAAGAATAACAATTAATAATTACGATGAACAATACGAACAAACAAATGAACATCACTGTTATGTTAATTTCATTATTATTATGTAAAAAATGTGCATTTGGTTTATCATGAGTGAAGTGATAACTTCCATATATGGATAAAAACTATTTACTTGTACAGCTTATGCATTTTATAAATGCGTACTAAGTGTATTCATTATTTATGCACAAATGGTAAGTATGAAAATTTTATAAATAAAGTAGCAATCTTAGTTTGAATAGGCAATAATAAATAGATGGTAATCAGTTGTTATTTTATAGAGGCCAAACTTTGAACCCGACACCAAGTCCAGGAATTGTGGTGAACATTTTGCACCAGCAGCATTTACCAACTACTACCAAGTCCAGACAGGACTAGCCAGCAAGTGAGTTTTGAATATAAACGCTGGCATTGTCACAGTATTATGATAGTTACTGTGCATAGTTAACCATTCTTCTGGCTTGTTCTGCTTCATCTCTATTTTGTCGTTCACATGTTATGTTTAGAGAAAACAGCTGTGCCTACAGTTGTCACGGTTCAGCAACCAGCCAGAAAGAATGGAGACCTGTTGCTAGAGAAGCTTTGCGGTATGTGATGACAAGTGTGTCGCGGTATTTAATTAAACGTATGTTCAATTAGGATTTTAATCGAGATTGTTCCATCATTTTTAATTTTCTTTACATGACTGTAGTAACCCCTGAGCTACCTACTCAAGATAATATATTCATCGCTCGACCTCGCCATGCTCGTCAACCATCTACACTCCCTCCTCCAACCTAACTGGGCGCACTGTTGGGGTGCAGACCAAAAAAATCTGCACTATGAGAAAAAACGCAGTGTTGCCACCTCCATGTGATACACTGATCAGTGGCAAGTATGTGATGTTACCTCAGATCTAACATGAACTTACGTAGTAATACGCATAAGAACTGAACTTTTTTGTTTTCTCTACTTAGTCTTGATCAGCAGCTTGACTGTACACCTGCTGACAACACTACAACAGAAGAGACACCAGCATCTCATGTTGAGTCGCCTAGCACAGGTTCAGAAGATGAGTATGATGATGACAGTGACCATGTCATAACATCAGAAGACGAAGATCATCACTCAATATCATCAACGTTAGTGAAATCGTACTATTTTCAGATTAGTAGATGTGCGCGGATGCAAGTGTGTCATCGTATTTTTTGCCTGCTAATCTTTACCCAAATTTATAAGACACAATGAAGTTTTGCAGTCGACAAAAGCTAATCTGTAACCATTACAGGAAGGGGCAATTCTTCGACCCTCCCAAGATAATTGTCGAAGAGAGCAGCCTGAGCAGCTGCTTACTTACTGTTGTGCTTGTTATACTGGAGTGTGTGTGTTCTAGAAAAGTCTGTAGGGGGAGCATATACAAAGTGCACCACAAACTGTTTACACTGCAGACATGAGAGCACAAACCCAGACTTGAGATCAGCCCCAAGTATGGAAAGCGAGGCTATTTTTGAATGTTAACCTCTATATACTTTTCCTAGATCAAACTGTTTTCACGTGTGTACGTCGTACACTGGGCTTTGTATGCTGTTTTTTCAGGACACTCTCCATCAATGCGTCTATATCAGGCTCCATTTTATTCAATGGACTCATGCCCACCTTCTCTTTGCGCTTCGTTCAAACAATTGGCATTCGTACTCCGTCGCTTCAAACCTATCATAATTACCAGCATAAATATCTCCATGGGGTGAGCAACAACTAAAATTATTACTGGTCACCATTAATTATTGACAATTACTGCTTATCAATAATACATGTCGATTCAAAATTATTATTTACAACATATTTATTACATTGAGTAGATTATTCGCCAATCTTACAAGATGCAGCAAAGAGAAACTGTTGACAGGAGCGCAAGAAAAGTCGGTTAATGCGGCTGGAGATGGTCGTTGTGACAGTCCTGGTCACAGTGCATTGTATGGGACGTATTCCCTGATGGACACCCACACAAGGAAAGTCCCAGCTGTCCAAGTTCTTAGGTTAGAATGTGATAGTTTTTGTACTGCATGTGCTACCATTCTATCCTTGCCTGCTTTTATGCATGTTCAACGTTGTGTTGATAATTATTGAGCATGCTCATCAGTAAATAGTCATTGTAGATGGAGAGTTGGTCCTTCGTGAATGTTCACAACTGTTCACCGTCGATTGTCATAAAAACTACTAACTGCATGAATTTCAGTTGGAACCAACGCGGTATGTTCCTGTTCCTACACTTACCTATCTGTAACTGTCGGTTCATCACTGATATTCATGGTCGGTGCAAATCCGACAGTTGTCCTTTGTAAACTAAGGCTTCTTTCAAGAACTTGAATATCTCAAAACCACCTTAAAGTTTCTATATAGTTTGGTTTAAATTATATCGAGTTACCAGTGCTAGTCATTGCAAGTATCTCATTGTTGTAACTATTTTTGCAGTCATCAAAATGCACATCATCACACGCCATGGAGTTGGATGGTTTGAATCGCCGTCTGCAACAACTGAAACACAAAAATGTTCAAGTGAGAAGCCTGACCACTGATCGCCACCCTGCTGAGGACAGTGACATAATGAAAAAAAAGCCAAGCATAGTGCACTATTACGATACTTGACATGTAGTAAAAAGACCTAGCTGAATATTAAAGGCTCGTACTTTTTTACTATGTGTCGAGCCTTTAATATTCAGCTAGGTCTTGCAAGCACTACTGCTTTACTAGTTGAGAAAAATTGTTGTAAATGATGACTTCACCACTTTTCAGGCCATGTATTGCATATTTTTTAACTGATAGAAACTTTCAGACCAAAATTGCTAGGTTTGAAGAAGCTTACAAAATTGTCCAAAACATCAGCCTATAGAAAAGTTGGCCAGTGGATTCTTGACATTGAGATAGAACTGAAGCCTTTTCCCTCATCCACTACACCTGCTTCATCAGATTTAAATATACTGGCTATACCGGGCCAGTATATACCCTGTATCCAGCCTATAGAACCTACCCCGGGTATCCCTGGCCAAACCTTGCGCCAGTATTAAATATGACTGATATTGGTAGCCTGAGCCCTTAGGAACAGAACGCTCTTTGTTATACAAATACCAGAGCAGTACGAATGAAGAGAGCAAAGACTAGGGAGCAAGGACTCCATATAAGGAATGGAAAGTTTCCACTACACTTAAAAGGGACATTGTAAGAAATAGGAAGTTTCCACTATATTCAAAAGAGCGGGAAAGCCGCCCAGTACTGTTTTGCTATATAAAAACCTGTTTTAGTGGCTCAACTTATTGCATTTTGCATCACTTCTTTTTATTCATGAATGTTTTGTATCGTGCTGTATTATTGGCTCACTCCTAATGTGGTAGATTTTAGTGCACACTAAGTAGTAAACAGGTCGTTTACGCTAGAAACCTTGCGAGACAATGCGCTAGACTTTTACCCACAGCGTTTGGCTAATAGCTGTTGGGTAGAAAGTCCTACTGTGCCGGTGGCATAGTAAGCCAGGGCCGGTATTGACCCCTGCAGGGTCGGTAGTGACCCCTACCGACCCGGTACAGCTGTACTGGGCCGGCACAAGATGGCCGCCTTAGAGGAGGATCCTCAAACGTGTCTAAGAACTTAGTCAAGGTCGAGAACAGGAAGTACTCACCCTTCAACTACCAACTCCATGAACCTAACTCTACGTACAGCCTGGGAGCCCTGTAGGATCACTCATTGGACAATCAGGAGAAAGGACTCCGCCCTTAGCCACTTGGCACCTTTCTTTATTATTCACATTGCATTGTTGATTGGTTTGTTATTTATATAGTTAATGTAATTGATTAATCTACTTCCTGTGCATTGACTGCTATATGTTTTGTGCTTGTTAGCTCTCCTATAAAAGGAGAGCACACACTGTTAATCTTTGCATTCATTACAATGTTGCCATGGCATATACTCTTATATTGCTAAACCCTAGAGGAATAATTACCCTCAGCACAGCTTAGAGAATAAAGCCATTATTACAGACACTACTCGGGTACTGTTTGTCTGAGCCATGGGCTCTTGCCTTACCGGGTAATTCGGTTGCCCTACACAGTTGTCACTGTCGGTTAGCACAGTGTCCCCTCTGGAGAGAGGTAGAATACTCGAGATTAGTGGATGTCCGTGGTAACAGACCGGAATCCATTACATTGGTGGCAGCGGTGGGATAAACGGTACCTTCCCACGCTGTGCTCTTTCACGCTACCCTCTGGCCCTGCGAATGCACTGCAGGCCAGCTACCACTGAAGAAGGAGAAGTGATCTACCGGGTGTAGATCTGGAGAGGAGAAGAAATTGATCTACCGAAGTAGTAGATCTGAAGAAGCAATTGACACAAGATACTACCGGATTTCTCTGCAGGCTCGTTGAGTTCGCTCCGCCCTGCAGCAGCTATCCCGGCACAGTATCCACTACTAAAGGCTGTCTGCATCAACCGTAGAGCTTGCTCCGTTTGCAGCAGTCCAGTACATACACCACCGTATCTTCTACAGGCTCGTAGAGTTCGCACCGACCTGGAGATACCGGCACTGTACAGAAAGAAGAGGGAGTCGTGTATCCGCTATACAGACTCAGCTACCAGAGGTTATTCAGCTTGGAGTGTTACTCAGCTGGTAACAGTGACCCCGGCACTGTATCCATTTACAGTGTCCCTACACTACTGCCTGTAGGCTCGTAGAGCTTGCTCCGCCCTGCAGCAGTACAAGAAGTTTCGTAACGGTTGTTACAAGCAACGGAGTGCCAGATACTGCCACAGTATCCATTGGACCAACCCCTAGATCTGCTAGAGCCACTGGAAACACTGCTACCGACCCGGATATCACCTATACCGGCCCGGGATCCAGTTGTACTGACCATTTCTTAGATCTGAGTTGAGATCGCTCCTCTATCTGCAAAGAATGGCCACCCAGAGAGCACGCAGCGCTGGTCGAGCACCCGCTGGCAACCCAGAAGCTACAGCAATTGATAGATTGACCGAAGCATTGACGTCTATGATGAGGCCCAACCAAGACAATGCACCAGCTAGGCTAAAGGCTCCGAAGTTCGACGGCGAAGGAGACGTCGAGTACTTTATCAGTAGATTCGTGGAGGTAGCCGAGATGAACGAGTGGCCAGAGAACACGGCCATGTTGTACCTGAGATGCATTACGAGGTAAAGCATTGGACTGTGGAAAGCCTCCACATCTGCAGGGTATCTTTGCTGCACTACGAGCACGTTTTGGGCTAACACCCAGGGAAGATATGTCCCCGGCTGACCAGCCTACGCCGCCAACACAAGACGTCGCTCCAAGAGCATGCAAGTGAAGTAGAGCACCTAGTGCGCATTGCGTATGCAGATCTACCTCACCGACCTGTGCAGAGGATGATGCTGGATATCTTCAGCACCACAGTCGGAAATGCTTACCTGCAAAGACACTTGTCGGCCATGCAGCCAGTTGACATTGCTGAAGCAGTCAGGGCCGGCAACGAGTACATGCAGATAAAGACACCATTTGAAGAGCGCCAGGCTCATGTACGGATGTTGGAAGAGAATGCCGACGAGGAGGAAGAGAAATGGATGAGGACGGTTGCCAAGGGCCCGTCCCAACGTGTCTCTACCGCTACTGCCGTACAGCAAACACACCACACCCCTACACCTGCCATACCGGATCCTATGACAACAGTCATGGACAGCCTAAAGCTCTTGACAGAAGACTTACGATCGCTGAGAGCGGCAAGACAGGCGGCTCCCTCTCCACAGTTGGAGACAGCGCCTGCAACACGCTGCTGGGGCTGCGGACAACCAGGCCGCATGATGGGCACCTGCCCCCGAACTCAGCGCACAGTTCACTTTGCAAACAACCCCAGACAGACGGGAAACGACCGGCGCCCGCAGTAGCGCCACTGGCAGCTGACAGCAGCTGGGCAAACCGGACCACACCCACAAACCCCTTATAGTCCTGGAACTCTAGGAGAGAGTGGACAACTCCCCAAGACACAACCGACAGCAACCAACCACCGCTAGACACGCCAAACAACTCCTGATGCCCCGTACAGTCCTTGAACTCTAGGAGAGAGTGGACAACCCCCCAAGAGAGTATCAACACCCGCTGACTGCAGCTGGACAACTCCTGATACCCCATACAGTCCTGGAACTCTAGGAGAGAGTGGACAACCCCCCAAGAGAGCATCAATACCCGCTGACTGCAGCTGGACAACTCCTGACACTCCATACAGTCCTGGAACTCTAGGAAAGAGTGGACAACCCCCCAAGAGAGCACAGACGCCCGCTGAGGACAGCCGGACAGCTCGACAACCCCCTTTTAGTCCTGTAACTCTAGGAGAGAGTGGACAACCCCCCAGGAGAACACAGACTGACAGTAGCCGGAAAGCTCGCCAACCCCCTTACAGTCCTGCAACTCTAGGAGAGAGTGGACAACCCCCCAGAAGAACACAAATGGCAGCGCCACGGTTGGAGCAACCTCACCAGGCCAGCTACTTCCTGGCTGGAAGGTTAGCCGGTAGACCAGCCTCCCTGTTGATTGACACAGGCTGCACAACCAACTTGCTGTCGAAGCATCTGTATTAGCAACTGCCACAGTCCGTGAAGGACACGCTGCAACGCAGCGAGGCACATGGACTCATGGCTGACGGATCTAGGATTCCCTTTTACAATACCCTGCAAGTAAACTTGCAGCTTCGTAAACTGAGAACGAGCGTCAACTTCGTCATTAGTGACATCAATGAAGATGCCATAATTGGCATGCCGTTCCTCACTTTACACGAGTGTGCCCTACGGTTTCCAGACTCCCATGTCATCATTGACGGATATGTGTTACCTTGCACGGACAAGCACGGGCGGCCACTTAATGACAGTGTCCGTCTAGCGCAAGCAGAGCTGGCGGAGAACCCCCCCTTACACCCCTGAAGAAGAGGATGTCCCCATACAACCACCCGCTGTTGAGAGAACTACAGGTGGAATGTATCAGGCTGTGAAGAGCCCCCTGCCACAGGTAGATGGCAGAAGATTTGAGCCGGATCGGACAACAACTGTAGGAGCTATAGGCAAAACAGTGTTTTCCCCCCGCTGGCTACGCCCCTGCGCTGGGGAGAAGGGAGCCCTGCTGCTGGAGAGAGGCAGCTGCCCTTTGACCATCAACCCTCTGTTAAAAGATACAGAGATGAAGCAAGCAAGCACAACACAGAGGCAGGCTATGAGAGCGCTCAACTGTGTCTAGATGGGAATTCCCACCACCCGCCTAGAGGAAAGGCAAGGAAAGCAGTAAACAGACCCAAAAAGACTGCAAGGGAGGTGCGGACTGCATCATGCTTAGTTTCAAAAGAATCTCCAGGAGCTTCCCGACAACCTCCAGTGAACGGAATCACTGTAGCAGACCGTCGGAAGAAATTGGAGAAGTGGCCAAAAACCCCCAGTACCCAAACACTTCCTGTGGAGCCAGACAGAGTGAGTCAGAGTTGTGAACAACACTGCAGCTCAAAGAAGCCACTCATACCCGCGAAAGTCATCAAAGGAGCAACACTTACCTACAAGATGTCTAACCATTGTCTGGAGCTGAGCGACGCAGAGGATCTGCTGCTAGACTTGGATGATTATTCACCTGCCCAGTTGGAGAAGGAACTGGAGACAATGCCCACAGCAGAGCTGTACACCAAGCCAGAGAAAGAGAGAGCAGAGAAGAAGGAGGAGGAGGTTCCGCTAGCTGAGAAAGAAAAAGCGGGTGAGCAATTAAATGCAGCATTTTCGAAATGGTTGTTTGAAAACTGCACACCACGAGATCCGTTAGCACTACGGAGTGGCAGTCGCCTAGCTATGCTAAAACTATACCTCTAGACTTACCATGCGCTGGTGACAGTAGAGTATGCACTCTCCCACGAGTTGGGACTGCTGACACCCTCATAAGGGCAGTAGATAAAAAAGAGCGGGAGATCAAGTGCCCACCACTTGATGCTGCCTGCCTGCCGGCCCGGGATGACTCCCTACCGGCCCGAAGCACCTCTATACCGTCCCGGGGCAACCCTGTACCGGCCCAAGGTCCTCCAGAGATCCAGTCAGGAAAGACTGAGAGGTTACAAGGCAATAGTTACCCTTGTAGAGCCTACCGAAGGGGAAAGCCTGTGGTGGCAGCTAAGGGTGAACGTCCGACAACGTCTTCACCACCAACCTTAGTGCCACACAGCACAGTGCACCACACCCCGGCACAGGATGTTGCTTGCACCCCCACGGTACAGTGGGAAGAGGAGAAAAGGCGCTGGCTTTCCTTAGATAAGGAACGGCGTTCTCCTAGGAATAAGATACGGAAGGTTCTGTCGGCGCTAGAACTTCCAGGGCCACTGCTCTCACCCATACATGACACTATGGTACAGCAAGCCCCGCTGCAATACAGGCAGCCCATTAACACGTGGCATAAAGTTTATAATGCACCTGTTGTTGTAGACTCACGCTCCCAAGTGGACGTGACGCCAAAGCTCACCATACGGTTGGTGCAAGCACCCAGTCCTCCTGCAGAGGAGACAGAGGAGAAGGTGCCAGTTCCCGTTACACCTACCTTGGACGACGAGCCAACCACCTCGTGGAAGGAGGACGGTCGAAGGAATCCCACAAGATGGCGTATGCTGCGCTGGATTACCACGGAGACTGAGGAGCGGGTGGAACACCTGTTGCAGGAGGCCACGGACTACACGTGTACCAAGAGTAACTACCAGGCCAGAAATACTCGGCAACTCGGAGTACACACGCTACAGCACTACCTGAGACATTACTGTCGGTGCCACTACGCGAGCGAGAGCCGCGATGCGGTGTACTCCCACCAGAGCAAGTTTGACGCGCCAGGAGATGCCGTCCGCTACCAGAAGACGGGGATCATCTATACTGTTGATCGCCCTAGCTACTCCCGCTTCTGCGAAGTTGTCAGGTGGACCAATGCACCTAAGTTTAGGCGATGTCAGCCTACACACCAAGGGGAGCCAACTCCCAGGGTGCCTGTGAGGAAGCGACTGGGGTCTCCAGTACGCAAGGAAGCTCCGAAGAAGAAAGACGATCGGAGAGGCAAGCCCACGCCAACTCTTACCGGGTATAGGATACCTAAACGGACAGCCAGTCTACCCAGCGCAACTTGCTTGCCAGAGCCAGAGGTGGCCAGTACCGAACCAGGAGAAGTGGAAGTACCAAGGCCTTCACTTCACTTCCTTCAACACAGTGACCGTCTGGCTACACATATAGAGGACCACGTCACTGTTCTTGAGCAGCAGCTGGGAGAGCTGCGGAGACTGTTGATCAGTCAGACTCTGTCGGAGGGACAGACTACGGTGGCTAAAGCTGAAGCGCGGCTTGTCACCACGGAGGTTGAGCGGTTGCGCCAGCAAGCCACCAGCCTGAGGGGCGCTGTTTTCTAAACGAGACGCCGGACAATGTATATATATATATTATTAAATATATACTCCTGTTCTATTACATATCTGTCTATACAATCAAATATATAATCTGGGTACGAGTGTTACCCCCCACACATATCTGCTCTTGATATTTTGTTATTAAAGCCAGGCTATGACTTTAATGGAGAGAAGTATGTGGTAGATTTTAGTGCACCCTAAGTAATAAACAGGTCGTTTACGCTAGAAACCTTGCGAGACAATGCGCTAGACTTTTACCCACAGCGTTTGGCTAATAGCTGTTGGGTAGAAAGTCCTACTGTGCCGGTGGCATAGTAAGCAGGGCCGGTATTGACCCCTGCAGGGTCGGTAGTGACCCCTACCGACCCGGTACAGCTGTACTGGGCCGGCACAAGATGGCCGCCTTAGAGGAGGATCCTCAAACGTGTCTAAGAACTTAGTCAAGGTCGAGAACAGGAAGTACTCACCCTTCAACTACCAACTCCATGGACCTAACTCTACGTACAACCTGGGAGCCCTGTAGGATCACTCATTGGACAATCAGGAGAAAGGACTCCGCCCTTAGCCACTTGGCACCTCCCTTTATTATTCACATTGCATTATTGATTGGTTTGTTATTTATATAGTTAATTTAATTGGTTAATCTACTTCCTGTGCATTGACTGCTATATGTTTTGTGCTTGTTAGCTCTCCTATAAAAGGAGAGCACACACTGTTAATCTTTGCATTCATTACAATGTTGCCATGGCATATACTCTTATATTGCTAAACCCTAGAGGAATAATTACCCTCAGCACAGCTTAGAAAATAAAGCCATTATTACAGACACTACTCGGTACTGTTTGTCTGAGCCATGGGCTCTTGCCTTACCGGGTAATTCGGTTGCCCTACACAGTTGTCACTGTCGGTTAGCACAGTGTCCCCTCTGGAGAGAGGTAGAATACTCGAGATTAGTGGATGTCCGTGGTAACAGACCGGAATCCATTACACTAATAAGGGAGTGAGGGTTCCTGTCTCTTCCTATAAAAGGAATTGCTGTGCAGGTGGGGAGGCAGAAGTCTTGTGGATTGTGTTGAGTATTATTACGTATTACTAAATAGAATTGGATAATAAACTAATTATTTGTATAAACCTTGGTGTAGTGTGTCTTGGTCGTGGACCCCGTGCAGTTACAGGAATGGATACTGTTGTGTCAATGATGGAGACTACAAAATTTGTTATAAATGTTAGATTTTGTGTTACCTGTTTAGCACATAGAAGTACATCCAAGTTTATTTTACATCTTTTTCAGAGAGAACGGTTTCTAAATATTGTAACTTTACACAAAAAATTGAATATTACTTATAAACTGACCCATTGGTTTATCCTTAATGGTAAAACGTTAATGACACTTTATAGTGCTCTGTGTTTTTAATGTACCATCCAACTCAAGAATTTTTTTTCGGTTTTCTCCTAGGCATTGGTTTCCACGTATTTATGTCTGACAGAGCATGTCATTACAAGCACCAGATGGTAAGTCATCTATAATTAATAAATATCTCCATAGACCATAATTTTTTGCACAAGTGAAAAAGCGGGCTGCTGAACATGTGCTGGACCTTTTGAATAACAATGCCTCCCTAAATCCCAAAGAGATGAATTAATGAAAAACTATCGAAAATCTCCTGTTTCCAAACGGAAAAGTGAAAATTGAGGAGTGTAGTACAACTAGTATACAGGCTATAAGAAATAATGCAAAAAACATTAAAGAATGCTTAGATTAAATATTTTTTTCTTCATTTTAAAAAATTATTAGTGCTGTCAGGTGCTATTTGTAAAGAGAAAACTTTTTTAGATTGAGTAATAAGCTGGTGAAAAGGAAATATATACTGGACAATCCCATGTGAATTTTTTTTACAAAATGATCGAACTAGGGACGTCATCACTGAATTTAAACGCTTAAAATCATTCAAAGGCAGAAACTAATGTTTTTACTGAATGCTAATACTATATTTCTGGATACTTGTGCAGTTGTCTTTGTAGTACCGCTGGAATGATCGCATTGTGGAAGTAGCATGTGTGCATGATAACTGGGTGCCTTTAGTTGTTTACAGTGATGAATGCCATAATTACGGGGCTGAATATGTACACAATACTTGTTTTTGTTTAAACCGCGGAAAACAAAAGGAGTGTCTTTACGGCACTCCTCAATCTACCACTGAAATAGTTGGCCAGGGTTTGTTTGATCATTGCTGCTTGTATTGTGCTTAGTTCAGATTGCTGCTAATTCCAGTTTGTGATTGTGCGTTTACTTTTGCAATCCTGTAACAGAGCTACTGCTAATTACTTTTTCTTACTTTACCAACACCTAGCATGTTAAAAACGATGTAGAAGTCATCGGCTGAACCAAATGCTTAGAGCATGATATTGAAAACAAAACTATCATTAGTTTGTCCATCTACTCAGTTTGCTGGGTAGTGGGACAGTTTCATGGTCACTAAGATTGTTGGTGACATAAAAAATCCCTACGTTTTTATTTGAGATGCCATAACAAATTTCAAAACTATCTTTATAATTTTTCTTTTTCTCAGCACCACTGTTACTCACTATATTTATTATTAAGTGAAATGGAAAGCACTGACAGAGTGAGTGAGATCGAGGACGATGAAGGGGATTGGATGAATGCCTACGACTGGGGTGGGGGGGGGGTATGATTATTAAAGATAGAATCATAGTTTTACTTTCAAATATCAGTTTGTCAATGCTACTATGCCAGTCTGCAGCTTCCAGTGTTTTACATGGTACAGCAAAACAGCCAAACTTGTGCTTTTAATGTTTTACAGCACAGCAATTATTTTTTGCAGAGATGAAGACAAGAAGGAAAAGACTGCAGCAAGGATTTGTGTGAAAGATTGTTATCCTAAATGTCCATATTTGTATTGATGAATAATGAACATGTTTGCCCACATCGCAAACCAGGTTTATGATATCAGCTACAAGAAATTAGATGGACTAATATAACCACTTTTTTGCACTAGAATGTAGTTAAATGATCGAGTTTATCAACAAAACTGTTGCGACCAGGGACCGCGTTGGTATTTTGAATTTGGCACTGTTTACAGAGCGTGGACAAATATGATACATACGCCACAATGTTATATTTTCAAAAAAAATGACATAATGAGCCAATATAAACAATTTGAACTACACTCCTGGGCTTAGACACAATTGTCTGTCTTCTAATAACAATGATAAAACATTCATGCAGCAACTATCAATTTGAGAGTGCATAAGTTTTTGTCTAGAAATCCAATAAAAACTTTTTGATTGCGATAAACTCAAAGATAATTTTTTAACGCAATGAAAGTCTCTAGTGATAGATGTTTTCGTGTTTTTTTAGAAGCAGTGGTTAAAAGCTTTTGCATACACGCAATCAAATCTTGAGCTAAGAAAATTTCATAATCAAAATATTACACACATCGTAAACTAGATTTGTCTGTGCTTGCAGTCCATTAACTTATGAATATGTGATGGAAACTTCTTAATGTTTCGTGTATGAGACAGCCAGCATGTTGAGTATAATATACTCTAAAATGAAACTTCTGCCTTGAAAAAAAATTGGCCATACGCCAGCCATCCTGTGCCACTTGGTTTCAAACAGACCCATATCCAAACTGATTACAAAATCAAAAGCAGACAAAAAAATAGAAATATTACCCTTCGACATAGTAACCTGGCAACAATGACTCAATGATCTACTCAAGCACCATGATGAAACAACTCAAAAACAAGTACTTTACACTAATGTCAAAAATGGTTTGTTCACAAAAGTGCCTGAGACATTCGATGCACAGATTTCTACCAGGCAACACATGAGCAAATATAAAATAAAAAGGCGTCGCCAATGACCAGCTGACTATCACTCAACTACTTGATGTGGTAAAAACAAAAACATCTTTTCGAAAACACGCCGTAACAGAAAAAAAGGTTGTAAAGAAAATAACAAAAGACATGCCGCAAAAAACATTGTCATAAATGATTTCTCCGCTAGATATTAGAAAAAAACAAAATGCCAAAAAAGCGTTTTAATGCAAGCATGTAAAACATTATGTAACATAACATGTAATCAAACGTCCGACACATTTGATACAAGGAAACCAGCAGTAAAAAGTTGACACATGGATAGACTGCAAATCAATAAATTGCAGCAAAGTGATCAAAATAATTTACTGAGACACTTGAGCAACAGCAAGTTGGAAAACATGTGATGTAAATTAAAAGCTTCTATGAAGTAACTCGACAACAACCTCTTGAAAGTTGGCAATCAGCATATTCGGACACACTGTGTATAGTTGAAAAAGCGAAACACTGTATCATCACTCAGGACAACAACTGGAATATCATTACAAAGCATTGGGAGAAAACGTACAAAAGCAAAAAAAATCAGTGCAATCCCAATCCTGCTGATAGAATTACGAGCAAACCAAAAATTTGTACCACACATAATCATCAATCAGAAACCTTTCAATTAGACCGAAAAGACAAACTCTATGAAAAAAGGATCACCTAATCAATCTGCAAATACTACTTTGACTGCTTGCTGCTATAGTCATTGTCGGTTGAAGGGTTTACATTGACAGTAAAAAATATCACTGATTTGTCATGAATTGCTGGCTAATTTTTGACAAACACAAAGTGCTTGCTGAACGTGATTGACAAGCCGTTTATTAAATTTAAACTTTTACGTCATGTCATTGCAGTGTGATGGACTTCTGTGCAGTTTTGCTCATAACACCTGAAAACAAAAATGTAGTTGGTGCTAAAAAGGGAGCAACCTGGAGGGGCTTGAGCTTGGGTCGGCTGAGTTTGCGGCCACACATAAACAGATGAACCAACTTGAAGGTGTGAGTGTTACAGAACCCTTGGCCCTTATAAAAAAAAATAGTAATATTGTCGGAGTGCTAATGATAAACAAAAGTTTTATTGCTAACAGGACCGTGAATTCCAGAAATAGGTGAGTGTGATCGTGGAAGATAGTTGTAACTTGGAAAGCTGAGGGGACAAATATAGGCAGGCGGTTTGGAAATCCTAATAGATAATTTCTTTGTAGATGCAAGTTATTTTTAGTCAATGACATTTTAGTTTCAGCTCATGCATTTGCATACATCTTAACTGCTCCATCGATTGTCACAATGGTCAGTTGTCAGATGAACCGAATTTCTAGCTCTACAATACTGCGAGCACTGGGGTACAGGGTCAAGTTATTTTTGCAGTGAAGCTATTGCATTCCTACACAGGCAGATCGTCATACTTGCTTTCAAACCATTCTTAGAGCTGATTTTGACACAGGAATTGCTACAGCTTGCACCAACCGTCATCAAAAATTAGTTTATAATCAGTTCAATTTTGATAAAGATTAATTACAGTATGATCAATCCAGTCAGGAGTTACGGTCTGTCTGTCTATACGAAAAGGCAGCGCGCATAACTTTTGGTGTAGTAGTTGCTTACTAGTTGCGGTATGCTCATTTGCTTGGGGAAAAACACAACTTCTTCGACTATGTTTATTATACCACACGGAACATAGTGCTGTTGTTAAGTGAGGTACGCATGTTCAGCATTAGGGCTGAACAGTTATTTAATACATCAGCTTTCTGCTAAATCACAAAAAAACTTGCTCAGCAAGAGGGCCTGGCTCATTTTTATAAACTTGATTCAGTTATGCATTTCTTCAATTCAAAGTATTTACTGAATATGTTGAACGAGATTGCCCACTCATATTGACTAGTTCGATAGTCTCAATTATAGCTGAGACAAAAACAAATCAAAGTGAAGTCCCTGAAATTTACGAGGTTACTAACCAGGACAGTCCTATCAAGTACAAGATTGTCACTACTACGCCCTGTGTTGAGACCACCCAAAATTTGAGTATGTTTTTGAAATTAGCGACTTTTACACGCAGATCCATGATCCCTGATGAGTGCTCTTTTAGCGTAAGATACACCAACTTACTTACATCTTGTTTTATTTCCATTCTTATACAGGTAAAGTTTTACCATCATTTTACCTCTATGCGCAACAGTTTTTTTTTATTTTTTTTGTAATTGACGGTTTTTATCTGATGAGTGCTCCTTTACAGTGCGAAACTATTAGTAATACACCAACTTAGTTACATGGTGTTTTACTTCCATTCTTAAACATGTTAGCTAACCTAGGTTCGAGCACCTTCTGGCGAATGTGCAACAGACACTGATATATATCTGTATATATATATATATTATATATATATATATAAATCAGTAAAATAGTACGGTTGGGGGCTCAAGGAGTACATATGTCAATATATACATATATATATATATATATATATATATATCATCATCATCATCATAGCAGTCTGTCGCTCGACAATGATTGGCCTGGCTTCGGTCTGATCAAACGTCTCCACTTC
Organism: Cryptosula pallasiana; assembly: GCA_945261195.1. NCBI lineage: Eukaryota > Metazoa > Bryozoa > Gymnolaemata > Cheilostomatida > Cryptosulidae > Cryptosula > Cryptosula pallasiana. The sequence continues at coordinate 24,027 of CALYOO010000501.1, forward strand.
TCACTTTCTTTTGCCAGGTATTTCTGTCTACATCCAGCTTCTTCATCTTTCTTTTCACTCTATCTTTAACTCTCAGCCTGGGCTTTCCTCGATTATTTCATGAAGACTACTAGCTTTTGCTGGACTAATAACACACACTTGGCAGGAAGAGGGATTATCAGTGGCAAGGACAGGCCTAGACAGACTGAGTCTCTTGTCCTTTGCATTGACTGACCAAAAAATAGGTTTGTTTATTCATGCTCTTTGGGGGTCCGTGTCACCTCACACTGACTGGCATGGCCTGCCACAGACCTATGGAAATGTCAGGATGTCCACTCTCAACCTTCAGGCCCGGTAGTCAGTTTAGTCGCCGACCACTAGACCCATGACACAGGTTGTACCAGTGTTCAAAGCGTACCGGAAAGCACCCGAACGACGTTCCTGTATGAAAATTAAACATCTTTTGGGAACGCACATTCCGGAAACAAAATCTACTTTGTTATACAGCAAAATCTTGTCATATCACGGGTTTTTTCTGGTAGTTGAGTGGATTTTCCCTAAATCACGAATAAAATGTAAAAGTTGAAAACCCAAGTGCACCAGTGCTCAAAGCGTACCGGAACGCACCGGAGCGACGTTCCTGTATGAAAATTAAACAACATCTTTTGGGAACGCACATTCCAGAAAAAAAATCTACTTTGTTATACAGCAAAATCTTGTCATATCACGGGTTTTTTCTGGTAGTTGAGTGGATTTTCCCTAAATCACGAATAAAATGTAAAAGTTGAAAACCCAAGTGCACCAGTGCTCAAAGCGTACCGGAACGCACCCGGAACGACGTTCCTCTATGAAAATTAAACAACATCTTTTGGAAACGCATGTTCCGGAAAAAAAATCTACTTTGTTATACAGCAAAATCTTGTCATATCACGGGTTTTTTTCTGGTAGTTGAGTGGATGTTCCCTAAATCAAGAACAAAATGCAAAAGTTGAAAAGCCAAAAATTAGTTTGAGCACAACAACTATTCTATATTAGCATTCGGTAAACAAGTATTCATAATCCCCACATCATTGCTTTGTTTACATCACAGTCTAACTACAGCATTTCCACTTTTATCATTTCCATGAAAATTTTTCAGACATGCCGAATTTGGTAACAGACTTCTTTGCCAAAAAGCAACAAAAAAAAGGTGGTTGAAAGATGATTAAAAAAAGCTGTTAGTTGTTTTTAGTAGGCTCAATTTTTGTGCGTATGCTAGTGTTACTTAACCATATTATTGTGGGGCTTATTTGTATCTGTCTCTTAATTAATTATAATGGTGGATCTTCCTGGTGCTCTTGTTGTTATTATTTTTTGATATGTATTATTTGTAATAAATATATATATATATATATATATATCTATATCAAAAATAACATTTATTATTTGTTATTAATAATAATTGTTAATGATAAATATAGTTGTGTTTTTGACATTATTGTTATTACTATTATTACTATTGTTACAGTTATTTAATAATGAATATTAAATAGAAACAATGAATCGATGCCAACGTTTTTTTAATAATATGGATGAGAGTAAATATAAAGCAAGATAGTGATGATGATGATTGGTGCTGTTGTAATGAGTAGATGTATTCTAATTAGGAGATAATAATAAACAATACAAAAATGATTCTGTATAAGTATTATTACTATCGTTATAGCTACCATTATTATTAAGTTACAAAATTATTTAATTATTATTAGTCTTATATTCATTATGATAATAATTATCGTGTTTTATTTCGCTGCTCACTAATTTTTGTAACTATTGCCAGTATTAGTGTTTAGCCAACACTATTTTTAATCATTAGTTTGATGTGATAAGTAAATCAACTTGTCTATTGCTGAATGTCTTTTGATTTTCAGCAATAGGCGATCAATTGTACTCTGATATAAATTATTAATTAGCTTTGTTATAAAAGATAGAAAAGATTGAGTAAATACCAACCGATCAAGGATTATTAAAAGTATTTTATTAAAGGTTTGGTTAAGGGGTGGTCTGACATAGAAAAGCTAACACAACCATCAGATTCTCCAATGTCTTTTGTGTGCTGACCACAAAATTTTAAGTTAATCCATCCATCACAAGCCATGTGGCAGCTGTTTTTGTACACCAGCATTTGATGGCTGGTTAAAAAACATTACTAATTGTTGCAGTGATATCGTGACGTACATAGAACCTGTGTACTAGTAAAATTTTGGTTATAAGCCAATGAGCATTTAGCTACTGTGCCGTGATTGGTTACATATCCGAAGCGCTGTGTGATAAGGCTACTGATACTAGTATTACTAACCAGATTATCTAGTGAAAATGTTGTTGAAGATTGAGTTCGATGAACTGTATCAAAGTATTAGGGCTTTATTAATTATTTGCAATCCTTCAATCGCATCTATGAGTAATAAATAGTTAATAATTCTCAATTACGTAACACTGTGTTGGCAAGACATTTCCGAAG
>CALYOO010000502.1:0-26464 GCA_945261195.1 Cryptosula pallasiana
CACCAGTTGATATCGTTCCTTTAAAAATGGTTTAATGATAGAAAATGCTTTTCCATTTATACCACAACGTGTAAGTTTTAGAAGAAGAGTCCCATGGTCTATACAATCGAAAGCTTTTTTGAAATCCAAAAACAGTAGAAGAGCAGTCTCATTTTTCAATTTGATTTTTGGGCATTCTGCAACTATTTTGTTAACTGTATCAACACATGAAACTCCCTCCTGGAAACCAGTTTGTAAATTGTGCAACAAATTGTTATGATTCAAATGGTATTTGAGACAGATGTTTATGTGCTTTTCAAAAATTTCGGACAAAACTGGTAAAATCAAAATTGGATGGTAGTTTGATGGATTAGCTATATCACCATTCTTAGAAAACAAAATAACTCTCGCGGTTTTCCAAGTTATTGGGAAGGTACCATCAATCAGAATTCTGTTAAACATCTCAGTTAAAATCGAAATTGTGAATTGGATGGTTTGCTTAATCATTCTAACTGATACTCCATCTAAACTGGTCGATTTTGATGATGGTCTGCTTTTTAGACATAACACAATCTCAGCAGAAGTGAATTGGGTAACTGAAGTCATATGTTTTGTGTTAGATATTTGGGTGACAGGGGTAAAAGAGTTGCCACGTAAATGGTTTGTAAGCCGACTAGCAGCTGTAGTAAAGTGATGGTTAAGAACATTGGAAGATAATCCCTGGGGTAAGCCAGATGGTGATGAATTTGGATGTTTAATACTGAGAGCATCCCACAAAGATTTGGTATTCCCATTTTTAGAGGTATTAATCATATTTTCGATTACCAACCTTGTTTTTCTTTTTATCAAATTTGTCACAAAAGTTTTTTGTTTTTTGTATTCATCCAAAGAGCCACGTTTCTTGATAGAATTACGTAATCTAATATGTTCTTGAACCTCCTTATCCAACCACTGTGGTAAAGTATTGGATTTGACAAAAAGGGTTTTAGATTGTACGACTTTAGATATTTTTACTTAAAAACAACTTGTTGAAAAAACTGATCACGTTTTCAGTATTTTTTTCAAGCAAAAAAGCATCCCAATTCACACCAGAAAATGCTTTATCAAGGTTTTCATTAGTAAAATTAGAATAGTTCAAAAAGTGCAGTTTTCTCTTTTGACTTCGTTTAAGCTTTTTTCTATTGTAAACAGCATAAATCAGGTCATGATCACTGAAAGAACATGGCATAACTTGAGAGTACATAATGTTACTAGTTTGCATGAATATGATCAATCAAAGTCGATGATACATAAGTTGATTGAGTTGCAGTGGTGATCAGTTGTACCAAAGAAAATTGATCACAAACTTCGTTCTTCAACTTATTTTCAATATTTTTGTCAAATAAATCTACATTGAAATCACCCATAATTATTATCTCATCAGAAATACCGTAACCAAAGTTTACAAAATCAACAAACGCTTTATTCCAACAAACTGGAGTTCCGGGCGATCGGTAAAGAAAAGACACGAGAAATGGTTTTGCTAAATCTAACTTAAATTTCAAAGTTAAAGATTCTTTCAACATGTTATCAAAGGAATTTATAGTTTCAAACTGACAAGAATTTGCAATGCAGCACACTAAACCTCCTCCACTATCACTAAGCCTGTCCTTCCGCATAAAAGTGTAACCTGGTATTGAATAAAACCTATCAGCATTTCTATCCCATAAAAAATGTCTCCGCTACGCAAAATAAATCAGAATGGTGGTCAAAAAGAAAAAACTTGATTTCGTCAAATTTGGAGGTTAAGCCACGAACATTTAAATACGCAATTTTTATGCCACAAATCAAATTATCCATTTATCGGCTCACAATGACACATGATATGCTGTCAAGGTAAAAGAATCCCTTCTTCAACTGCTTTTTCAAACTGCTGCTTGTTTGCAAACTTGACCTTAAAGGTGCGAAGTCTCTTTCCGTCTTTCAAAAATCGTGAAGCTGGTGAACCATGAAAAATCTTGCCAATGTCCTGCTGGATGTTGTTGTCATCAGCATCAATCGGTACTCCCTTCAGCATAACGGTGTTTTCATTAACAGTCTTAGGGTTGATAGTATGTCTAGCGGTTGATACGTTGAACAGGTCACTTTTCCAGACTGGGATGAGGTTGATGGCAGATTCAACATATGCCATTTGAAGAGTAAGTTTTGGATGGTCAGAATTATAGTGATATGATTACTGGTCCACATGATTTGTTAATAAACCTTCTTATGTTGTCTTGATCAAACTTATTACTTGTTGCATCTGTTTGGCTGATGTTTATTACAACAGATTGGTCAGGTTTAAATGGTGGGATAGATTTTTTTTTATCAGATGAGCGCAGATCAACTGGGGGAGAGCTAATATTGTCTTTCAAAATAGGCCGCTGTACTTTTGAATTAACAATGGATTTCACTTGATCAGAGTAAAGGACTGTATTGGTATGTGTGGTATTTGGCTGTTCTAATTGTTGATAAAGTGAATTGAACTTGCTGTCAAGGTGACTAGCAATCTTGGTTAATTATTGTTGGATTTTTAGCTGATTATTCTCCATGTTCTTGATTAGTTGGCTTTGATTTCCCACAAGCTTTTTTCAGTTTTTCAACTTTTTGAAGGAGAGCCTGTATGGACGTGCATTGTCTCTTACATAAAATGCACCCTTCAGTTGTTGTATTGGCACTGATAGCAGGCTGTTGGGATGCATGAGAATACTCTAATTCTTTACTGGTCCTAGAAGTAGAGCTGGGATTGGGGGGCAACAATATCAGTGTTATCTGTGTCATTCATAGTTGGTTTGTATTGGGGAAGAGAGGGTAGAATTAATAGATGATTGAATGTTTTCATTTAACTGTCTGATTACTGATAGTGGTATGCTCTCTATTATTAATTGGTAGTGGCTAATAAATGTGTCCACAAGTGAAATTCTGTTGATTAATAGCTTCGAGGTTGTATTATAAAAATTTACTGTGTAGATGACATAACTATTTTTCTTTTCATTGACTGTAAGTACAAACGAAACAACATACTTCGCCTTGTCTTTGGTGACTTTTTTTGATAAGTTAAAACTTAGATTACGCACGTGGCTTTCATACCATTGTTTTAAGATCTTGTATGTTGCTGCACCGCAATCCACAACAAATTGTGGATTCTCTTTTTGACCTTTGAGTTCAATCTTTGGCTCAAGCTGTGATGAATCAAGTTTCTTATGTGGTGCTTTCAACTTTCCTCGTGTATAAGGTGCATGATGTACGGTTGTATCCTGATCTGAGAAGTCACTAGATGAATCTGACGGACTAGAGTGTTTTTTTCCGCTTCTTTGGCCCTTTTACCACACTCATCTTTAGTACAATTATAACAAAATGTCTATCGACAAAAGATAAAAACTCAGGAGCAACAATTTTTTTCCAGCCTGCTGCAACAATGCATATGGAAATGAAGTAGCAGCTCACTACTACAACCAATCACACTTGGTTAAATTTACCTGCGATTAAAAAAAATAACCACCACACTTTGAACTATTCAACTCAAGATTTATTTATAGAAAAAAAATTTCAACTATTGGAAAACTTTATGCGTTCAATATTCTACAAAAAGTACACTCTGTTTTTTATTCACCTGATCATATGACCGCTCTCCACGATCATAACACCCGACACTCGCTATCTAATTTATCAATTCCTCTTTTTACATCCAGTGCTGGGCAAAAGACCATTACAAATCAGTAGTAATGTATGAGCAGACCTCCCTGATTTTTGGATCATTTTTGTGAGGTTAATCTCCAAGATGTGCTGCAATTTTGTTGCCTGATGACATATGATCGGTCATAACTATTTTTCCCTTTTTCACTCTTGACACATGTTCCTCTGTCTATTATTTTTTAGTAAGATATGAGCAGTTCAAGCCAGCGGGGTATTGATCGGGGGGTGTGATCGGGGGTGTGATCGGGGGTGTGATCCGAGATGTTCACCCAACATCATTATTTATTGTATTTGTAATTTTTTCTTTATCTTTTCTTCAGTTTTTGCACATTTTTTCCTCCTGATTTTTTGATAATTGTTATGAATTAAAAGGTTTTCCTGGTTTTCCATGTAAAAGATGTCCTTGTTCCCGGTGAACCCGATGAGGTGGCTTTTTATGTGCATCAGTTGTTTGAATGGGTGTTAGTACTACGATTTTACATTGTATAAAAATGAAACGCTTTATGCTTGGTATGTGCTTTAGGCTACCCCGGAAATTGTTATTAGGATTAAATATTTATATATGTACATAGTTGTATTGACAATAACCATATTTCTTTAGATATGACTATGTTTAAGATATGTAGTAGCTGTTATCAAAAGTTAAAGTTTATCTGCATGAGTCGACATATCATCAGCGCTGAGATCTCCATCAAAATCTTCAAATTTCCTCTCTAAGAATTATTTAAGATCATCATCAACATTATCCGGTTTTGCTATCTCCTCATTGAACTTTTCTTGCTCAAAATTTTCTTTCCGTTTACTGCTACTGGTTGAAGTAATAAAACGAGATTATGGTATGCATGAGAACTTCCACGTGCATTTTTTTTCCTTTGTAAACCATCACACCTGGTGCACATCTTTTAGCTTCCTTGTTGTATCTGATTGGTAATAGGAGTGTTCTCACCTCTCTCTTTCCATCTTTTTTCTGCGACGTAACGAATGCAATTTACGACAGATTCTTCTTCATTGAAACGATGAGGAATGATTCTTTCAACAACCTCCATGTAAGGGAAAATTGCGCACTCTTTGAAACTACTGAGATATTCGACGTCGTAATTGAGTTTGAGTTCCTCTTTGGTAATTTTTCTCAATTTGTCAGCTTCAGCATTAGCTTCCATTGGGGTTAAACTCTTTGTGCTAATGCGCTTGATTTTGCAGCTAGTAGTGTTTGGATTCTTTGTGTTTTCCACCTCACCCAAGTACGCAGCGTTAAAAGGTAATGGATATTCATCAATATTGAAGTTTTCAACTACTCTACCCAGGCAAATAGCTTTCTGAGAATCTTTTACATTGGAATTATCAAGGTAGGTGATAACGTAGTAACTGCTTTATACACTCGTATTCTGTTCAATAGAAACAACTTGCATAACTGTTGGAACAGGGAGTGTTGATAGAATATGAAAAGTTCCAATTTTTTGCAACTCCCTCGCCTTCCATCCTTCGAGAGACTTGGCTATCTTGAGAGCTTTATCAACATCGGTGAGTGTTTCCTTCTTTTCCATAGTGTTTTGCGCTGTAGGTAAAATCGGCTTTGAGAGAGTTTGCTTCTTTGTTGTTGGTTTTTTTTGCAAGAGAAGTTTTCCTTTTAGGAGTTGTTTTGGCTGTTTTGTGCTTGGTTCCCGATGGTTTTGAATTTATGTCAAGGTGAGAATCAAAAAATCCATCCATAGTATGCTAAAAAAGAAAGATTAATGTTTGAAATAATATAAATAAAATATATGGTTTCAAATTAATTTATAAAAAATTCAGCTTTTCAAGTGAAACTAAAAGATAAACTATTTGATACTTTACATCATATCCAGACTATTTTCAATCTTTGGTAGGAAATAATAATTTATTAAGTTTCACCTTAGCGCTGAGTCGTCCTAGTAGTTACTGAGAAATCCTTTAGTGCTAGTCGTAGATGTTGCAGTAGATGTTGCTTCTTTGATTGCTGTTGTTGAAATGGATGATTAATGTCTGAAAACATTGCTTCTTAAATAGTAAAAAGTGCACTGATGGAACTGTGTTATTTCAGACAGAAAACTATGATCTATTCCAGCGATATAAAAAATTGTTTCATTCGCGTGAAACATTTTCCGCGTGATAAATTTTTTTTTATTTGCGTGATAAAAAAACTGTTTCCCCGCGTGAGAAAATAATGTTTTATCGGACTGAAAGTGTATTTTTTCAGGTGGAAAACTATTTTTTATTCATGCAATAAAATTGCGTTTTATCTGCGTAAAATTGTATTAGTTCTCAAGACTGAAATAAATTATTTTTGCAGGTAGAAATTTATGTTTCATTCACGCGAAGAAAAACCAATGTTTTTCGCGAGAATAAAATATATTCTCTCACGCAAATAGAAATATGAAAAAGTATACCTTTTTCCCCAAATAACAGTGAATCAAAGTTTAATTTTTTTGCGTGCGAATAAAAACACATTGTTCTGCAAGAATGAAACCAAATTTTCATGCGGATAAAGCATATTTTTTTTACTCGAATAAAACATCATGTTTTCATGAGAAAAAAATAAATGCTCTTGCGGGAATAAAACATTTTTTTACGCGAATAAAACATGAAAAATCAAAAAAATTTTCCCCCGAATAATCTCTCATAAAAGTCTCTTTTTACGTGAAGAAAACCAATGTTTTTGCCTAAACAAAATATATTCATTCACGCAAATGACACATGAAAAATAAATTACTTTTTCTCGCGAATAAATGTCTCTTTTTTCACACAAATAAAAAATAACTTTTTCCGCGTGAACGAAACAAATTTTTGCGCGGATAAAACATATTTTTTTACTCAAATAAAACATCATGTTTTCATGAGAAGGAAATCAATGCTTTCACGGGAATAAAGTATATTTTTTCACGCAAATAGAACATGAAAATAAACAATTTTTTCGCGAATAAATGTCTTTTTTTCACACAAATAAAAACAACTTTTTCCTCGTGAATGAACCAAATCTTTCACGCGGACAAAAAAGATGTTTTTACACGAATAAAACATCATATTTTTACGCGAAGAAAACCAATACTTGCGCAGTAATAACATTTTTTTTCACGCGAATAAAACTTGAAAAATGAACCAATTTTCCCGCGAATAACAGTGAATAAATGTCTCTTTTTTTGTGTGAATAAAAAACAATTTTTTCCACGTGAACAAAACAACGCTTTTGCTTGAGTATTATACCGTTTTTTTCATGCGGACAAAGCACGAAAAATAAATGAATTTTTCCGCAAATAATGTCAAAAAAGGTATCTTTTTTACGCCAAGAAAACCAATGTTTTTGCGGGAATAAAATATATTTTTCCACGCGAATAAAACATGAAAAATAAACCACTTTTCTCACAATTAAATGTCTTTTTGTCACGCTAATGAAAAAAGTTTTTTCCGCGTGAATGAAACAAGTTTTTTACGTGGATAAAACATATTTTTTTACATAAATAAAATTTCGTGTTCTCACGCGAAGAAAAACAAAGTTTTTGCGAGAATATTATATATTTTTTTCTTGCAAATAAAGCACAAAACATAAATAAATTTTCCTGCGAATAATGTCCCAAAAAATTCTTTTTTTCACGCAAAGAAATCCAATGTTTTTGCGGTAATAAAATATACTTTTTCTCGCGAATATCACATGAAGTATAAACCAGTTTTTCTGGCAAATAACAGTTAATGAAAAACTCTTTTTTACGCGAAGAAAACCAACGCTTTCACGGAAATAAAAAAATGTTTCTTTTATACGATCAGAGCAACTTTGGCTATTTAAGAAGCACTGCTTTTACACAGAAAGTATTCATTCCAACAACAGCGACTGAAGGATCAACATCTACTACATCATCTACCAACTATTAAAAGCTTTCTCTGTATGAATGCATGAGTCTTCATTGAGCTCAAGACATGGCAATCAGATATACTTTAGCTATTTAAGAAGTATCCCTCTCACAAAAAACCATCCATTCTAACAACAGTAACTGAAGACTCAACATCTATCATATCATCTACTGACTACTAGGAGCTTTATCTGCAAAGTAAAAAAAAATAATAAATAATTATTTTTCACTAGCTGAGTCAGTGTCAACTCACCTCTCCATGTGTTATTTTTGTTTAAAATTAATGATAAACAAGTAATAAACAATAGTTCAAGTGGAGCTTGTGATTTACTTTCAGTATTCTGTGTTTTAAATTATATATAACTGTTTTTATCTTTTTTTGTTATTTCAACTAAAATTAATGATGTTGTTTTAGCAGGAAGTATGGAGATGGAAGAGGACGAAAGTGATGTAAAAAGACATGAGGATTGGGAATGGCTTATGAAAAATCATAACGTTATGAGTTTTTCAAACAACGATGATGAATACATAGATGAATACAAAGATGGAATGGGGATTGAACTCCAAATTGCTTATCAAGGAAAACCATCGTCTATTCAAGTTTCATCATCTACTGAAAATACTATAACTCTTAGTAATCAGTAAGTTTTTAAATCATAATTTACTAGCATTAGTTGAGTAACTTTTTTTGGTCCTTTTCTATATACATTCCATGAATTAGTAGAAATGACATGAATACAACTCTATTGTAGACAAGAGTCAGAATATCAGGGGATCAATGTCAAAGAGAGAGTCGGGGTTAAATCCCATAGCACACAATAGGTTTTTAAAATTAATTAATAATAATGTTTCAGTCATTTTTCCTGATACGTTTTGTACAGAATACATGTGCTATAACAGAACTAATATGTGTTAACATCTCTATTCTAGACAAGATTCGAATTATCAAGATATAAATGTAGAAGAAAACTCAGGAATTTTTGCTAATTGGAAATGGCTAGAAGAAAGTCTCATTTGTTTTTGTTTACCTGATGAAACAGTTAATCAAATAGGATTTGGTGTCAAAGGTTCAGCACCAGGTGCTAGCACGATAGTCAAAGATATGGAACCAATTGTGGAGGATGAAGTTGAAGAAAATGAGAATGAGCCAATGATGGAAAATGAAGAAGAAGATAAAGAAGAAGAAGATTAAAAAGAAGAAAAAGAAGAAGAGGAGGAGGAGGAGGAACAACAACAACAACGACGACGACAACAACAACAAAAACAACAATAAAAACAACTACAACAGCAACAGCAGTAGCAGCAACAGCACCAGCAACAGCAACAACAACAACAACAAAAAATGGAAGATTCAAATTCTGAAAGATCTACTCGTGGATCAACTCTGGGTATTGTTGATCATAGCATACCTCCAACTTTTTTTGAGGAAAAATGAAATGACCTGATAGCCAGATATTGGGGCGCTATGAAAACCAAACACAGAACTGGAAAAGTCATAGAGCTTTTAAATGTAAGACTTTGGAATGGGGTTCCAAGAGATCAACCTGATACCTACCAAAATAACTCTCATGATTCAGGAGTGTTGGAATTGTTGAAAAAAGTTTGGAGACAATTGAACTCGAGAGCAAAATTCAATACTGGAAAATAAAAATACAATGGTGAACTCCAATACTTTCACTTATCATCAAACAACGCTACTGTATATCCGAGAGCTAAATTGGTTGAAACTGAAAGACAGCTTGATGACTTTTTTGTTGATGTTGCAGAGACTGATCATCGTACTAACAGCTTGAGATGAAGACCGAATACGACTTGGAGGTTGATGCTGATCACAAAAATTTCATTTTTTTTCTACAAGCGACTTGGAATGGAGAAAATTGGCTCACCACCAATCCATCTACCCCCTCACATCATCAACAACAGACACATACAAACTATTTTAAAAAAAACGAGAGGAACCCAAATCACTGACATTCTTCGTTTTTTTCAGATTTCTAGCATTGTGCAAAGAACTACAAAAAAACAATTGGTTTTCAAAAGATCCAACAGCTAAGGAGTCGAAGTATTACCAACAGCAATATCAGAGTTTCATCTATGGTGTTACTGCTGAGAAACCATCAATATTAGGATCAAAAAAGATTGTGATGAAGGAGTAACAGAGGCTGATTTATTGCTTTTGGAAAAAGCATTTTAACTGAAAATAATGGTGTTTTTTCTAAATGATGACATGACTTCAACAGTTATTTGGAACTCAGATTCCAGTTACAAGGAAAATCTATATCTGGATCCTTATATCAATCACTTGAGCCTCATCACAAACTTGGAAGGATACGTCAGAGCCTACAGATGTCCAACGTGTTCTACTTGTTTTGACAGATTGGGAAGTCTGAAAAGACAGAGATGTTCAACCTCAGACGCAACAATTATGCAATTTTTTGGAGGTCAATACGCTCCTAGTGATACAATATTTGATAAACTAAAGATTCAATTCAAGATAGATACCAAGTCAGATGATTCTTTGAGATACTATCCATTTTTTGCAACATTTGACATAGAGTGTTTGTTACCCAATTTCAAAAAAAATAGAGATACAGACACTACCTGTTACTCTAACGAACATACACTCTTGAGCATTTCAATTTGTTCAAACATACTTGACTTTGACCAGCCACGATGCATCGTCAATAATGGAGATGATGATGATGATGATGATGATGATGAATGCGTTGGAAAATTTCTTCAATACTTGGAAGAGATTAGTGAAGAATCATATAACCGATTGAGAAAACAATTTTCACACATCATAACATGGGTAGAAGATGAGTTTCAATGACTGGAAAAAGCTGAAGAAAAGTTTCGTAGTGACTTTAAACAAAAAACAATTTAGACGGAGAACAGGAGCCGAGGAAGTTCTGGATGAATTTCTCAGCTATATGAAAAGCTTCCTATTCTAGGTTTCAATTCACGGACCTATGATATCAACGTGATGAAAGGAAAACTGCTTCAAAAAATGAGAGATGTCTCTGACAAAGCTTTTTATTTTGCTGTAAAAGAAGGAAGCAAGATGCCGGTTATCGGAATGAGATCTTTTTTGTTTTTAGATTGTACAAACTTCATCTCTCACAGATACAGCTACAAAATTTATCTCAAAACATACAAATGCAAAGCTGTAAAAGGATTTTTTCCTTTTGAATGGATGAAAGACTTGAGACAACTTAATCAAGAACATCTACATCCAAGAGAAGCTTTTTACAGCTCGTTAAAACAAAAAATATCAGTAAAAAAGAGTATATGATTTGTCGAAAAATGTGGAAAGATAACAACATGAATACGATGAAGAATTTTCTTAAGTGGTACAACAACTTGGATCTAAAACCATTTGTTCAAGCGTTGGAAAGATAAAGATCAATCTACAGAGAACATGGGATTGATATGTTGAAAGATGGTATATCTTTACCAGGATTAGCGATTCGATGAATGTTTAACAAAGCTCCCCAACCACCCTGCCCGTACCTCTCTTCATACTTGGATATCCATGAGCTTGGTAACTCATTTCTACAGACTCTCCCAATGTGTCTAATTGACAACTGTAATGCGGAACTTCATCCTCTAATAAAGAAAAACATAGTTGGCGGACTGAGTCTTGTGATGCGTAGATATCACGAAAACGTATAACTAAAATTAGAGAACACTGGCTCGGAAAAGAAGCAAAAGTTTGCGATAGAATCTATGGAGTTGATGCAAATGCACTCTATTTATGGTGTATGATACAATCAATGCCCACTAATCATCCTCGAAGAAGAAAAATCGAAAAACCGTTTGTTGCTGAACCAGTAAAATTTCGCAAGGTAGCTCATAGCTGGTTACAGTTTTGAATGTTTTGAAAAATAATCAATATCAGACATCAGCTCAATGGGGGGAAGGTTGTTATTGGACAGCGAGGGTTACCAGTTGATGGGTTATGTATTTAAAACCGACTCGTTTTTCAATTCCTCGGTTGTTTTTGGCACGGACACAACTGCTCTTATAACAACGCTAGAGAGCAAAAGTTTCAACCCAGTGGAATAAGATCAAGGACGAGTCTGTTTAGAACTACGATGGAAAATGAATAATATCTCCAAGCACTAGGCTACACCGTGATCTCGATTTGGGAGTGTGAGTGGGTGAAACAAGTAAAAACTCATGCAAACTTACAACAATTTGTCAACACATTTTACAATTCTTTCTATCCTAAAATACTTGAAAAAAGCTAAATCAAGAAGCGGTGTTGGAAAGAGTTCAATTAGAGGAATTCTTTGGATTTCTTGAATGTGACATTGAAGTTCCTGAGGAATGAAAGAGAAGTTCTCCGAAATGCCTCCGACTTTTAAAAACTAGATGTTGACCAGAGAGCACTTAAGTGGTGAGATGAAAGTCTTTGCTGAAGCCCAAGGATTTATAAAGACCCCTCAACACTCACTAGGTGGAAGTATGTTTGCAAATAAGATCTTACTAATGGACCTGTTGTTGAAGTGGTACTTGAAACAGGGAGTGAAAATCCCAAAAAGTCTACCAGCTGATAAAAATATATTCCTAGAAAAGCTTCTGAAGCTTTTGGAACATCAGTTTCAGAATGGGAGATATGGATCCTAGTCAAGAATCACTCGGTACTACTAGCAAGTTGGTAGGAAATGCTGCTTATGGAAAAACAATCACTGATAAGGAAAAACATACCAATATCAAGTTCGAGGGTGCCAGAAAAGCTTCATTTCATACCAGAGGAAGCAAATTCATTTCTATGGAAGAGATAGCGGATGATTTCTACGAAATCGTAACCGCTAAACAATTGGTAAATTTTAAAGAAACAAGTATTTTCAATACAAAATTCATATTCTTAAAGTTACCTCTCTTAATCATTATATCCATCATTTCAGCTAACTGTGAATGTTCCAGTACACTTGGGTTTCTCTGTACTACAGTATGCTAATCTGAGAATGCTACGGTTTTACTACGACTTCATGGATAAGTAACTAAAACCTAATTTCCTACTATTAACCCTGCCATTAACTTAAACAGTAGACAAACTTCCAAATAATCCAAACACTCTTTTTATTTATAGATATATTGATAGAAGCAATTTCCAGTACGTTGAAATGGATACAGATAGCGCATACATGGCACTGAGCGGATCATGAGAAACACTGGTAACGCCGAGTATGAAAAGAGAGTTTTATAATGAATACGGTGATTGGTTCAGGCAATCATACTGTGAAAAACATAGGGATGAGTTTTTAAGCATCAAAACAATGAATTCAGAATGGATTATGCATGATTGTTGCGAAGAAGTGCTAAAGCATGGAAAAACAGCACCTGGATTGTTCAAAGAGGAGTTTACCGGAGATGGAATTGCTGCATTCAACTCTAAATCCTATTACTGCTGGGGAGAAAAAGGAAGCAAGTTTAGTTCCACAGGTTTAAACAAACGAATTAATCAATTGAACAAAGACAGTTATCTGAATGTATTAAATACAAAAACGTCATTTATAGGAAAAAATCGTGAATTCGTAGTGAAGGATAAAAAAATGTTAACGTAAAGTCAAATAAAGCGAGGACTCACATATTTTTACGCTAAAAGACGAGTGTGTTCTGATGGAGTATCTACCGAACCTCTTTCGGCCTAATAAAAACATTCATAATAGACTTCAACTTTTGACAACAGTTACTATATACCTTAAATATATCCATATCTATATAATTATTTTATATATATAAATATGATTACGGTCATAACTAACTACCTTCATGTACATAGCTATATAATGTATAGTGATAATACAAATATGTATGTATATATATATATGTATATATAGTACAAAATCATTCATCTTATTTCTAAATATCGATAAATACCTATAGCAATACAATCCTACAACGCTTCATTTTTATACAATGTAAAAACCGTAGTAATGTAAATAATGATGTTTGGGTGAACACCTCGGATCTTACCACCCCCTCCCCCCCTGATCAATACCTCGCCGGCTTGAACTGCTCATATCTTACTAAAAAATAATAGACCGAGGAACATGTGTCAAGAGTGAAAAAGGGAAAAATATTTATGACCGATCATATGTCATCATGCAACAAAATTGCAGCACATCTTGGAGGTTAACCTCACAAAAATGATCCGAAAATCAGGGAGATCTGCTCATATATTACTACTCATATCAAATAGCAAATCATTTGAATGCCTTGCCTAAAAATTTAAAACGGCTCACAAATCTTTCAGCTTTTAAAACTCAAGTCAAATACCATCTTCTGTCTTGCTGACTGAGTGATCAGACATTTGCTCCTCTCTGTTTCTGTGAACTGCTCCGGGGCTTGCCCGCAGCTAGCCTGGCTACAGTGCACTTGGGCTCCATCATCATGGTCTTGTGGGAAATTGCATGTTTATTCTAAATAGCTCTGATACCTTTTGTTTACGACAAGATTTTTGTTTGTTTTCTGTTTTTGCGATTACATTATGTGATGAAAATGAAAACACACATACATACTGAGCCAAATGAAACTTTCCAGTCAATCTATGTAATATTGGTTGGTAACTCAAATGTACAGCGAATGGTATTGATAAATGTACATGAAGGTACACCAAAGGAGCACAATGAATTACTCACAATTGAAAAGCATCCACATAACAAAAGAAATACTGGCCCAGTCCTTAAACTTGGTCAATATCTCATCATCAATATTAGGAAAACATATGCAACAACAAATAAATTTGATCGAAAGAACATAGTAAACATCCTTAATAAATTTTGAGGGTAAGTGATAATAGGGTAAGAAGAACCATACAAGTACAACACTTCACCGTCAGACGTTGCCAAGCAAATGTCAAATTTTGACGGTAGTAATAGAAAGATTTTACACCTGCACACTGATTTACTTAATTAATCTACAGTCAGGCATTTAATATACTCAAAACTCATTAATGAAAGCATGGCGATACTAGAAAAAGTGCAAAAAAAGGCAGGTGCCTTGACAGTCCCACAGCACATCAGAAATGTATTTGATGATGTATCAGTCATTAAACCTGCTCAAAATGGAAAGAAACTTTGCCCTTTTGCAAGTAAGTTTTCCAGAGACAGCAATATGACAAGAAAATTGAAGAAAGAATTTCGTTGCATTCCCAACTAATTATGCGTCATCGTGTGCCTATAAATGGATTAGCTGAAAATGTGGCATATTAATTGGAAATTTAAATGTTTGAGGCTTGACATTTTTCATTTTTACCAACCATTTTTGATTTACAGAATTTATAGGTTTTCAAAAAAACCTACCCATCTTTAAAAAGAAGTAGACGTAAAAACAGTGAGAAAGAATTAACCCGTCACATAGTTAACTTTGTCAATTTGAAACCATCGGCTTATCTGAAAATATATTCAGAGAGTATTTAACTTTATGAATTAAATTAGGATTAGCAGAACCTTTGGATTCATTTTTCTTCACAGACCTGCTTAAGTTCAAGTTTGCAAGAATACTGTATTTGTTGATTTGGTCTGTTTTCGCTATGATATCTCCGGTGAGATAAAAAGAATGGATGATTTCAATGTCAGTTTAATGAAAAAAAAATTGAAAAATAAAATATTAAAGCTGGTGATAAATGTTATTTACTAAAAACTAATCAAGCGCTAACTCATGGCTATATTTGAAAATTCCATCCATATTTTGATTTTTTTCCGTGTCTTTATGTCAGAGGTCTGCCTTTCTATAAACATGCTTGTTAACACATTTTATGAGCAATTTAATTCATATTTGTTTTTTCCATTGTGTTAAGCTTTTGGATTTACTTTCCATTGCAGACTCCTGTTGACATCTTAAATCATAAATTTGTAATTCCTCCCATATGTATTTTCACTGCTGCTCCAGCAGTGCAATCCCTAGTCTTTGTTGTAGTCTGGTCAGACATCTGTCCCCATTTCGGATTGCTGATGACATGCTCCCAGTAGTATTTTGTGAGATTATATTTAATTTGCATTGTTCAGTTGCAAGTGTTGTTAAGTATAATTTATTGGCATGATATAAAAAGTAAAATATTGTAATGGAATTGCACATCGTTGCCATCATCTACAGCCGGCACTACTCATATTCTAATCAACCTATGCTTACTCAAGACCACATATATCCACTACTACTGGAGTACGCTTGAATGCCTTCAACAGTGCAGCTGCATTACCACTTAGCTTCAGCCAGCAGGAAGGGCTTTTTCCGCCTCCAGTAACTATTTTAATCATGGCATGTGTCACATACTGGTTTGTTTATATGCTTTTAACCAATCAAATTATTATACGCCTCCTTGATTTTATGCCTTATTTATAAAGACTTGCTCTTAAACCAGCAGGGCAGTTATTGCTTAGTATTGCTCAGACATTTTCCAGTGTTTGTTGAGATACTGGCTAGTGAGTAGTGCGTGCTTAGCTAGTGGAATACTAGCCAGCTATAGCGGAGACAGCTGAGGATTCGTTCAGGACTACAAGGAAGAGGTTCTTTGAAGGCGTATCAGAAGAAGACGCTTAGGACCCTAGTAGCAACACCCAGCTAAAGGACTATACTGCCAGACGGCTAGCTCCACATACTCTACCAGTATTCAGGGACAATACAACCACTTCATGTTTATACTTAGTAGCAATTTCGTGCGTGTTAAGTGAAGTAGAGTAATAAAGTCATTGCTATCACTGTCAACCTAGTGGAATCTGTTTGGCCGGTTGCCAAATACCGTTGTGTCTGCTAACCAGCAGCATCCTGTCTTCTCTACCACATAGAGACACTCTAGCCTTAGCACTCTGTAGCCACAGCTACCACTGAAACACAGAGTCAGCCATTGTAGAATAGCATCTTGCGGTACCAGTGACAGTATTCCTCTTATTACACTGGAAAACCGTTACAATATCATAGGTAAGATATATTTAATATCTGTTAACAAGTCAAAGTTTTATTTATATAAATTATACAATCAGTTGCCATAATGAACACAGATGTGTAAACAGCTGCTAATGTGCGAGAGATAAAGATTTAGAAAAAGAGAAAAGTTTGGTTTTTACTAGGCGCTGGTAGGTTCTGTTGACACTCCGTCAAAGCATAATTGTCTTCTAGCCTAAAAAATGTGAGTCCCCTTTTTTTAATTGTAAGTGAGAATTTTCCATCATTCATCATCAGTCTGTGGTTGTTTCTATTAAATGACTTTTCATCTTCAAGACGTTCAAATAAATTTATATGCTTATATTGTAACTTCTCATGTTTACACCTTTTGAGCTACACTTGTTTCTTTTTTCAACCAATCAGTAGTAAGATTTAGACTTGAGTGCAACAATTCAATCCCTGATAATTTCCTTTTTGAACAATCCAGATGTTCTTTTCCCATATTTTAGCTCTTTTTCACAGCAATCATGTACCATCCATTTCATACCTAGCGTTTAACCCTCACAAGCTCATCCCTGTGCCAATCACAGTTTGGATGTGGAAACAACTTGGCATAATTGGCGTATAACTCTTTTTTCATATCTGCTTTCACCAAGTTTCTAGCGGCATGTTTAAAGTCATGTATGCGCTATCTTTATACTCTTCTACATACGGGAAGTCACTTATACCAATGCATATATGAATAAAATGTTAATAAGAGCATTACTTCCAGTTACGTCTACTGCACACTTTAGCGATTGATTTAATAGAGGAGAAGTACAAGTTCCCTACTTTTCAATAAAGTTGTAGTAAAACTGCAACATTCCAAGCTTGCTATATTGAAGTATAGAGAAACCCAAGTGCACTTGAAAACTCATACTCAGCCGAAAAAAATATTATAACAATCAATGATGCAAATTTAAAAAAACTATTGGGTTTTTGTATTAATATTAATTACGTGTTGGAATATACCAGCTTTTGAAGCTTATTATTTCATAAAAGCCTCCCAATATCTACTTTAAAGAAGTAAATGGTCCTTCTGATGTGAAACAAAGCTTCTCTGACCTCATGAAAGTACTTGATATGTTTCTATGTTTTCGTGTCAGTGATTTTTTTCCATAGGCAGCATCTCCTACCACCTTTTTGAGTAATTGCGAGTTACTCTTGACTAAAGTCCCTAGCTCCCATTCTTCTGCCACCCGAAACCAATGTTCCGAGAGTCTTTAAAGCCTCACTCTTGAGACATTTTGTCCACTGATGAACTATGATGACTTTCAACCTCTGTTTCAAGTGTCACTTTGGCAATGGACTCGATAAAAATATCTTGGTTGCGAACATACTTCCAACCAGTGAGCATTCTTGGGTTTTTAGAAATCATTCAGACTAGGCAAAATCCCTGGTGTAAATACCCACATGCTGCTTGTTCAACATTGTACTTTTGAAAGTATGAGGAATTTCGGAAATATTCTCTTTGAGTCTCTTCCGGACATCGATGTTGTATGTCACAAATGGAAATAAATTTTATGATTAAACATTTTCCATCACTTCAGCTTGATTCAAAACCTCCAACTTTCTTAGGATCAAAATACTTTTTAAAAAAGTGGACAACTATTTTGTAGGTTTTTTGTGAGTTTTCATGTGAGTCAAACAATCACACTGCCAAATCGAGACGACTGTGTAGCACAGACTTCAGATATACTATTAATTTTTCAATGTCTATTCATACAGTCCTATCATATCGTACTTTCTGTCTAGAATTGTGAAAGTTCTGTTACCTGGCATTGTCGAAAAAGCATTTGTGTCAGTGCCGGAAACACATGTGAAAGTGAGTATGATGTATTTGTGTTGTGTTTTTTTTTAGAACTGGAAGTGGGTGATTTCAATGAGTCAATTATAGTGTTTGAATAAAGGTTTATTCATAATTTCAGAAAAGACTGACCATTCCAGACAAAGAAATTTATTTTATACTCATTGCTTGTAGGTCTATCCAGCTTTATATAAAAACATGGAAGCAAAGCAGTTACACACCTAGGAGTTGGAGACAAGTAGAAAACAACTTGAGCTTAAAAAAATATAATGGCTTTACATGAATACTCATCTGACACCATAACACCTGCTGACCAAATTAGGGAATGCATGTGAGGTAGTTTTTGTCTGGGTTGCCGGGGTTGCGTTGGACATATTCATCACCATCTGGTAGCCAGGTTTTGTCTCTTCTCTTTAGGAGGGCTTGATATTGGTTTTGAAGGCGCTATAGGCATCGTCAGAGTTTCAGCTACTGTCATTGGTTATTCTCCAGGATTAATATCATCATCAGCTGGGTATCTAGGTTGCAGCTGATCAATGTGCGGTTTTCATGGAAAAATATTCACACTCATCCAGCGGGTCCGGTAGACTTGGGAAAAAATTGCTGGAACCCATCTTGGTTTTCTAACTCGTCTTGGTTCATGGTAACTTCTAATTATAGTCTGTCTTGTGCCATTCTTGATAAGAAATTTCGTGCAATGTCAGCCGGCGAAGGAAGTAAATTGTCAATTGTGCGTCTAATTTGCCTTCCATTTGACAGTTGGGTTGCCGAGTATCCTGCTGGTAGTGGTGTTATCCTGCACTGTATCAAGAACTGCTGTACCATTGATTTTTTGTGGTAGGTCAGATTTCCCTAGAACTTGTTTGCAGAATTGAACTAGTCTTTCTGATGGGTGATAAGGTGTCCCAGTCGAGTGGATGGTTTATCTTTCTCTGCACCAAGTTTGGAATTTGTCTGAAGCAAAAGTGGTTGCATCGACATTAATAGTTTAGGGATATCCAAAGTGTGCAACTTCTCTTCCAACGTTTCCCTAGTTGATTCAGTGAACGCTGAAAAGATTTTGTTGATAGATGGGTGTTTAGGATGAGCATCACTCATAGCTAACCTGTTGTTGCCCGTGAAGTTAACTGCATGGCCTGCATGTAGTTGATTCCAAGGTTCCTTTGGAAGTATTCATGGGTGATTGGTGTATTCTCGTGGTATTCTTTGTGCTCTGCAGATGTTGTACATTGTTGGCAAGTCTCTACAATTTCAGCATCAATTCTTGGCCAGTAAACAGCTGTGCAAGCTACTTTCATTATCCCTTCTATACCGAAATGTCCAGAATGTGAGATCTGATAAACTTGGTGTTGGAGCCTCAGTAGAATGATGATTATCTTTGCATATGGTAAACATATTGTGAGTCAGCCATCTTTTGACAGATTATCCCTGTCGCTGCTTTGTGACTTGATCATCCCTCCATATTCACCACAACTGCCACAGTAGAATCCATTGCAGTTTGTTGTTCCAGTACTCATCGAGCAGTTGGGCTGAGTTGCCGATGGTTGATGAGAACGGTGCATGAACTGTCTCTGTTTTTTGATGTTCCATCGTGTGAAATTTTTCATCTGATCCCGCTGGGAGTCTGCTCAGAGTATTGGTATTCCGATGTTGCTTGATGAATCTGTATTTAATGTTCTAGTCATATTGGCTGGAGTAATAAAACCCATCTAGCTGGTCTGTTAGCAGCAAATGCTGGATCTCGCTTGGTAGGTCCAAGCAGCGCAAGAAGTGGTTTTTGGTATGTTATCAATATGAATTGTATGCCATACAAGTACTGGTGGAACTTCTTTATTGCCAAAATGATGGAAAATGCTTGTTTTTTGACTCCGCTGTATATTTCCTGTTTACTGCTCAAGGTCTACTTTATATTGGAGATCGGTCTTTTTTGTCCATCTGCATCTCTGTGAAAATGTACTGTTCACATTCCGGACTCTGAAGCATCACATGAAACTACTATTTCCAATTTTTCATCAAAATGAGACAATGTCTAAAACATCTTCTTAATTTGGTTTAAGCTGACTTCTGCTCTAGACCCTATCGTCATGGTTTGCCCTTCCGAGTCAGTTAGTGCAATAGTTCTGTGGCTGTTGCTAGATTTGGTAAGGATTTGCTATAGTATCGTGTAGATCCAAAGAAGTATCATAGCCTTCATTCATTGGTAGGTGAAGGCATCCGTAGAACAGTATCAACTTTTTCTCCTTTCTCTAGCCCTTCTTTATTAAGCTATGTCCCTCATAATACACTGCAGGTTGTGCAAATGGACAACTGTTAATTCGGCACCTCAGTCCCTTGTCATCTAATTTTTGACGCGGCCTTTGTAGATTCTATAGACGGCTCTCGTTGTTTGCTAGACTCACAAAATACCATTTAAGTAGATCACAACATTTGGAAAATCTTGCGATAGCTGTTCCATGTTCTTCTAGAAATGACGTGGTGCTTAACTGATTCCAAAATGTAGTTTCCTCTCAAGAATAACTCATTGGTGTGTAGAAAAAAGCTAATATTTTCCAGCTTGTCTGTGCATTTCTAGCTGTGGGTTTCCTGTCATGAACTAGTCTCCACATACTCTGATGCCTGCTGACACATGCATGGGTCGCTTCAGTTGCCTCACAGACACTACTAGTGTGCCATAGTCATTGAACTGTGCTGGTTGCTAAATGCTTTTTGAAAGTCCTGCATCATAAGTTGTGCTTGATTTGTTGAGTACTGCAAACAGGAGTGAGGAGCTCCGCAGAAATTAGGTGTAGTTGTGGATTTTAATTTAGGTTCAAGCTGGTTGTCATTGAGACACCCCAATTTATCCTTTAAACAAATCTGGAAACTAATTATAGAGATTCCTGTATTATCTCTGCAAGGCTGTATTATTTTTATTGTTTGTTATGGTAGGAATGCTTTTCGCCCGTAGCTTATCATTGATAGAAATGTTTATCCATCGAATGGCTGATCATCCCAGTATATTGAAACCTTTGACAGTGCTTACTATAATATAAGAAATTGGGTCTGTTTTAAACAGTACTCTAGCTTTTATTTTGCATCTTCGAACACTTTCTATAATGTGTCCTGAAGCTGACTTATAGTCAACATGTGAAGGTTGTATGACAGGTTTCCTAATTGCTTCTAGATTTCTTGTGATGTGAAATTATGGCAGTTCACAGTATCCAACTCAATGGTGAGACTTTTTCCTTGTGGTTATATAACCTCCTGCAGCCCTAAAACAGATTTGGTGGAAGTCGATTTGGTGTGCAGTGTGACAATTTTCTTCACTGCTTTGAAATGAGTCATTTCCTTGTTATTACAATATCTCTCAATACATCCAAGTCTCAAGCAAATACTGCATTTAGTTGTCTTGATACAACAAGTTTCAGGTTGATGTCCCGTTCTGTGAAATCTGTAGCATGGCTTCTTATGGGTTTTTTTGACTGGATCTTCTATACGGTGCTGCAGTGGAGTTGATTCCTTATCTTGGATGAAAATTTGTTGATTTTCGACTGGGTACCATTAGCGATATATTTGTCAACTTTAGCTGCTTCTTTGGTTCCCTGTGCAATTTGAACAGCTCTGCTAAAAGTAAGCTCTTCATCCTTGACCTTGAAAAATGATTTTAGTACAGCTTCATTGCTCACAGAACATATGAATTTCATTACCAGTGCTTCGCCCAGGTGGTCTTGAATGACAGTAAATGCACAAGCTGTAGCATCTTGGTGAATCCTTGCTGCAAGTTAATGAATTGTCTCCCCTGGTTTGCGCTGCTATGTCTCTCCAGTATTTGTCGCGCTCTCATACAATAAATCTTGCTGGGTCATATTGTTCACTCAAAAATCCAACTATGTCAGTCATTGTCAACTCGGTAATTTGATTTGTATAGTCAATTGAGCTGCCATACTACTTGGTAGTTTGTATAATGCTGGTGATTGGCGGTTCAGAAAAACTACTGGTACTTTTTCCTCAGGTATTATGTTGACAGTAACAAAGGTATTGAATATGTCCCTGTAGTCTGTGAGTAGCTCTGTGTGTGATCAAATTCATGAAGTTTTGGTATACTTGCTGGTGCTTTAACCTCTTAAAGTGAAAGATTTATTAGTTCTTGTTTTTGTGTGAGCAGTTCCAGAAGTTTATTGATTGCATCAGCCATGTTTGAAGCTCTTAGCTGCGAGTAGTAACAATGGACTCCTTGGTAGTATAATAAAGTTATCCAATCATTGTCACCAATGTATTTCTGTGACGTTTCGTTATAGCTAGACGTGGGTGAAATTAATTTTTTTGCTGATTTCGATAAGTCAGTTTCAGTGTTTAAACAAAGGTTTATTTGTAACTGCAAAACTGATTGATGAATCAAGCCAAAGACATTCTTTTTCTTGTCAATGCTGGTAGCTACGTCTAGCTTCATATAGAAAAAAAAACATTATTAAGAGAGAGAAACAGGTAGAAAATGCCTTTAGCTTAAAATAATATTCTGGCTTTACGTGAACTTTCATGCAAAATCGTAAGTTTTCAACACAAAATCTAAGGAGGGGAAGATTACACGGTCCAAAAAAAAATATTCCTCCATTAGGCTGATGTCTGATGATAATTTATTTTGCCAACAATTGATACTGCAACCTGCTGCGCGCCAAATTGCTGAATTTTACCACACCAGTGATGAATGAATTTTCAGTTTTGCTCTTTGGGGATATTCGGTAGGCATCAACTGTATCATATACCACAGGTAGAGAGTATTTGCGTTGATTTCGTAGCATCTGTCACAAACTTTTTCTTCTTTTCCGAGCCAATTTTCTCAATATTTTGTTAAAACCCGGCAAAGCAAGATACAAATATAACTGCAATGAGTACATCAGATTTTTTTCAGGTTTCAGAAAGAAGAAAAGTGACAACCCAAACTAAATATTTATTGCCTAAAGTCAAAATTATGCAACATATTTTAGTGCACACTGTGTGTTAACAGTTTCGCAATTGAAACTTAGCCTATGTATTTGTGAACAATTTAATTTGCCATTTTCTGCTGCAGGATTACAAAACTGAGGCTGAAATGCATCGAGATATTAAACTCCTCAAGGTTGAAGCAACAAAATTGATAGCACAAACACAAAGTTCAGCTGATTGGCCCACAATTTCCGATGAGTCCTGGAGGTAAGGAATACTGTACAGGAATTTAGGGTGAAGTGGTAGCTGTCACCTGTACAGTGGCCCACAGTAGTGAGTGTTTACAAGCAGTGCAGTGTACGCCTCCAACTCGCCCAAGGTCAGCAATCTAAACCGGTAGAGTAGAATTTGCAACGTTGTACGCCCGTAAGCAATACACAGTGAGGAGTTGTCACAACTCTCTCACTTTCCACTGATTTTCTATTCGGTGGAATAGATGCGTCGGGTCGAACTAGCAGTTCAAATAATCGTTCCAGTATCACTGGCCCATAGGTCGAGTGCAGTGTGAGTCGAATCGACTGAACACTTTCTACTGACTATTATTTTTAGCTACTAGTCGACTGGTCCAAGAGCCACTTTATTTGTCCAAGTTATTGTGCAAGTAGTTGAACTTGTCAGTTCATCTATCAGCGCAATGTGTATGTGTGAGCTTACTTGTATGTTTTCTGCTTTGCCACTGGTGCTTTGCATAAGTGGTTTATGCATTAAGAATCAACAAGCAAGTGAGAGTGGCAGGCTAACTCTGATTTTATTACCATGTTACAAGCGTATTTATACGAGAAAAGTTATATAATAATTATTGACAGCACAAGGACAAAGGCAGGCCACGCCTGTACAGTTAATTGGTTAGACAAAGGCCAATAGAACCAAGAATAGAACAAAGTGGGCAGTCTCCATCGCATGGTGGGCTGCCCAAGCACATGTCACAAAAATAGGAAAATTAGGTTGGCAGGCACACAACATAATTATATAAATAGATGCTAGAGTTCGGCTAGAAAGGAGTATATAAAATAATGTTAAATAGGTCGACCCCATTCCTCCACTATACAATAAAAGTTGTGAGCTAAGAATCCAGTGCAATGTTGATGCATGTTTCATCAAAAATTTGTGCACACAAAAAAATTCATTCATTTACGTGTTAGTAACTTTTAGTGTAATAAAATTTTCAGGCGCTTGCACTTTGGACAAATTCCAAATAATTCATTCTGGGACATCCTGCAGCATTTGTAGATAAGGAAGCCTAATGAACTTTGCACCTGAGGTAACTTATTATAGGCAACTCAACTGGACACAACATTCAATCTAAGTCTATAAATCATTGTCTTTTAGCATTGAAGTAGTGATATAGGAGCAGATCTCCCTCCTGGATAAAACGTTCTCCTGGTCCCAAGTGCCTTTTTGTTAGCACCAGTTACCAGTAGTTTGATTGGGGGGGGGGGGGGGGGGGGTGTGACCCGAGATGTTCACTCTACATCAGTATTTATTGTATGACTTATTAGTGTAAATGAATGGTGATTTTGTTATGTCGATTTAGATCATAGGCTGATTAATTTATAATTGTATGAATTATAGGTTTTCCTGGCTCTCTATACGTATAGGATGCTCCTGTTCCTGTGAACCTGAAGAGGTGCCTTTTTGTGTGCACCAGTTTTTTGAATGGATTATATATATATGTGTTTTTTTTTTACATACTTGTATTATCATTATACATTATATAGCTATGTATATGAAGATATTGGTTAAATAATGGTAATAGTGAATGTAAAAAACTATATATAGATAGTGCAAAACCGTTGCGGTCGCCGTGTAATATGAACAAAAGCATTGTTATAAAAAATTGTCCCGACGAAATCGCAATTTTTTTAAAGTCCCAAAAAATCACATTTGTTTTCATATCTTTTAAACTAAAGCTCATAGAGACAAAAATACAATTGCTATAGCTAGAACAACCTACCGCGCAGGCATCTGTCTATGAAAATTTTCCTCATTCCAGTCATAGACTTGGGAAAATGCCTTTAAATTTTCGATTTTTTATCCAAAATCTACCATGTCCTGAAGGGCATCGACATATTGTTGTAAGACTATAAAATAGACTGAGCAGTTAGGATTTGAATGGTGTATTATTATTGGAGTGTGTTCAATGCATTTTGATAATATGAAGGTTTTTCAAAAAGACGCCCCAACTAAAATTATTTTTCATCCTAGCCAAATATAAATTAGCCAAACCACAACCATTACAAACACATCGCGGGCTTATCATGTGCGCCGCGTGTTTTTAAGTAAATAATGGGTTTACAGCAAACGCTACGGTTAGTAGGCGTCAGTATCGCGGCTATTATTTGTTATCATTAGCGTTTTAATTTATTCTGGTTCATAATTGATCTAATATTATATCTGTCAATCCAGAAAAAAAACATCATTGAATGATAACAGCTAGTGGTAATAAATATGATATAGCAAAAATGCAAGGTCATCAATAATAACCATTAGTTTAAATTATTATTTATTAATTAATTATTGAAATTTTATATTAAATTCATCTATTATTATTCTAGATTATTAAATTAATTACATGATTTTCTGATGATGGCACCTGTCATATCAACTGAGATACAGAACTTGTTGTTTTTTTTGTGCAGTCCAGCTCCTTCTACAAAATATTGTTATACAGCCAATGCAAAGCATTTATAATTGTTACATATACATTGTATAATTGTTGAGGCGTATGCATGATATATATATATATAACATGCGTTGCTTCATGCGTGCGTCAACACTAATTGCCCGCTAATTGCCTGCAAAAAACAAAGAACATTTACCATGCATTTTTTGACTTAAAAGTACATTTGGTAAAACTTGTTTTTAACAGTTAAATATTGAGGTCACAATAGCAAATTTGGTCTCATTGTATCCACAACATATTTTGCTACCCACTGAAACTATTTAAAAAATTTTCAGAAAAATTTGACAAAACTTTTTTGCCACTATCTACTATATAATATTGGTGTTTGAAGTGTATGCAATGAAATAAAGTGTAATATGATGAAAAGCATATCATGAAAGACTATAAAACATTTAAAAAAATATTATAAATATGTATGGAATGCTTCTAACATCAACTCTATAATACGAATAGAAGAAGTTAGTCCTTCATCTATTTGCATGTAATGAAACATATGAGATTGAAACTTTGTAAAAGATTTTTACTCCA
>CALYOO010000503.1:0-26428 GCA_945261195.1 Cryptosula pallasiana
GAGCATACCCTGTCATGTTCTATTTTAAGCACTTTCGTGAATACCTCCAGCTGCTCAAGGCAAAAATCCACCATTCGGCTCTTTAAAATAGGAGTCTCTTGATCACCATTTAAATATTCCACAGGCTCTTCTTCACTCTCTGATTCACTGGAGCTAGTGGTTGATGACAGGACTAAAAGTATGTTTATAAAACGTTGGGTAATCTGTTTGGAAAATTAAAAAATATGCAGCAAAACTGTTTACCATCAAAAACAAACTGTGACAGTATGTGACATGTAAAGCATGTATGTGTCTCAATGATGTCTCAAATAATACTGTTCATGACAATTTCTTTATAATATTGGCCTATCATCTAGAAAAGAAAAATTTCTGTCAGCGGCATTACCAGAAAAGAACACCTTATATGGTTTATATGGACTGCTCCATCTGCACAGGTCCACCAGCAACAAGCTCCTCTTCCAACAAAACTCTGCTTTAGAATTACTGACCTTCTAGATTTTTTCAGCCTGATGACGTATTGTGACAGACGGCCCCATCTTATTACACTTACTACGTTTCTATTTTACATTTCTATTGTGCACATCAGGCACACTCACCTAGTTCTATGCATACGCCTTAGAGCAGGTAGCTCTATGCAATTCTCATATATCTTATACACTAGCTAGTCCTGCATTTATTCAAGTTCCACCCACCGTGTTATTATTGGTACACTCTAGCCAACCACTTGTGCTAGGTGTGGCTTCTTTAGTCTGTCTATTTTGTATTACATAATTGCTTGTATATATGCTGATGTTTGAACTAATAAAGTCAGAGTTAAGCTTGCACACTCTCAGAAGTTTCTTTGTTCTCAAACAATAACTTCACTTGCGCTAGTACATGCACGTACAACAAAGCTCCATTACTCGAGTAGTAACTAACAAGCAGATCACTGAACCTCTGCTGGCCGAACCTAGCTCTAGCTAGTTTGCCCTTCAAAGTTCGGCCTCTGGCTTGCGCACCGAATCAGCTAACGCAACCGGCAGTTAGACAGTAACCTAGAATGGTCGAACACCATTCCCAAGAATACTCGTCGACCTGTGGGCAGCTCAGCAGTAGATAACAAAAGCCATCAGCAGTTAGGGAGGCTGTGCAGGTAGGCCTAGCTACCAACGTACACACCCCCACAGTGAAATCCTGCACAGTATTGCATTTATTCAAAATATTTATGTACATGTTACCGAAAAAAACTCAGTCAATGACGAGTTCCGTAGAAATGCTCCAAAGTTTAATTGGTCCTATGCACAAAGACAACAAAATGATTCTCCCAATGAAGTTCAAACCTCGTTTTCGAGTTTCTGTTTTAGACTTGCTGTTATCATCTGCCACAAAGATGCAATCGCTGTCATTGCCATCACTACTTTCACTCTCACTGAGAGTCAGGTCAACTTGGAATTCTTTTTCATCTACTAAGGAAGGTACAAGTGGGGTGTTACCAATCTAGAAATTTCTTGAAATGCAGTGGCAAGTTTTGGTATCTAAAGCTAAATGAGCTGATTTGATGATCTATCAGTCAATGCCATCAAATATCGCATGCATATTTATGTCAAGCTACTAAGCCATGTCCTAGTAGAAGGAATTTAATTACTCTGTGACCCACCTGATTCGAGTGGTGGAAAACTGTTGTAGGAAGGACCCGATACTGTAAGCGCTGTGGTCTCAACTTTTTGTGAATATGTGAGGATGTACGCAGATGTGCAGTAACTGACCACCATTGTTTCAGGCACCACAGACACCTTTAACAAATGTTTTTCAAATTTATTTTCAAAAGTTTCTCATGATAAAAATTTGGTATTGACACCAGTAGTACTTCAATATAGAACAAGAATTAACCTTTTCATCATCTATCAGATGCCACTGTCCACAGCTCTTGATAAGGTTCATGTAATGACCGGTATGAGCTGACTCGCCTTCATGAATGATAACTCCAACCAATGAGTAGTCTTTCTAAAAGAAAGTTGATAAGAATTGCGTGACAGTATAACTGGACACACTGTTCATAAATACCCTATTTAAGGTATTATGGGATAACTAACTTGTCCATTGCTAGTCTCTAGTTGTAACTCAAGGGGATATGGGTAGCTGCTAAGGTTCTTGCTACCCTTGCTTACCCATTGGTTTAATAGGATATTAAGTGCAGGAGGACCAGCTATTAGTGATTCTGTACGTATGACTGGTTCTGTACCTGCACATCTAAAACATGGTTTCGCAATGAAAGACAAAATAGATAAATATATTTATCATTTGTGTGAAGAGGTGAGTTGAGAAGAAAAGAACACATAATTAAAGCAATAACACTGCAAAGGTTCCTAATTCGATTATCACAGTGTCTTGGTTGAACAGAAACACAAAAAAACATCGTAGCACATAATTAGTTATTTAAGATAGTCCAATGAGCCAAAAATTTTGAGGCAGTTGCAAAATCAAAGATTCGCCCAAGCGTAAGGAAAGGTGATTTTGTGTAAACCTCCAAGAAGCATTATCACAAAATTCTTCTACACTCTGCAGGGCTAAATTAAACACTGATCACAAAATACCTGTCACAGATGTAGTCCTCCAACAGTTCTGGTTGGCAAAATCTGGATACTCCTTCATCAACGGTAGAGGCAGCCTGATCAACAATAAAGATCGCAGCCTGACCAAATTGAATAACGTAATATTTGTGCTCAAATAAATACGTTCTAACTGTGACAAAGTGTTTTTGTTTTATGTACAAACAAGTATTTATGTCGTTACATAGCAGTGTTTATAATGTAAACCACTGAGGGATGGTTTTCAAGAGAATATGCATTGTATGTAACTCTGGGCATTTTTGACTTTGTGAGGTTTTGTCAGCCAGGCAAATTTGCAACTTCATTCATTTCCGGTTGTCCACACCTTGCCATAACTTAGCCTGCTGTATCTAAACATTTTTGCACAAACCACACACAAAGCTTTAAAGGTTTTTAATACACCAGGCAACATTTAAACACAAACTATTTTACCTCAACAGTTAAATTAAGCTCAGGGAAGCTGTCGGTAACTGTGTTAACATGAGCACACTCTGTGCACTTGATGGAGCTGCTCTGCATCCCTCTGTAAATCTCATGAAAGTCACTGCAATTGGAAAAAATATTTGGCTTTACATTAAAATTACAATTGGGGGTATAAATAAATATTGTTTTGCCGTTGTATAGATGCAACTCAGCTTATGCATGCCTGTGATGCATTTTCTGATAAAACTGCTATAATATTTAATACGGTTTGTCACAAATCATTCTGTTATGACATGTAACATGTATGTTCCCTGGCACCATATTTCATTTCCTAAAAACTAGCTACAATGAGATAAAAGCTGTTTTTTTTAAAATGAGCCCTTGTAAAATGCTCTACCTTTACGCAAATTCTCGGTTTAAAGAAAAGTGCAAGCTCATGAAAAAATGCATTGCTGATATCCATTTATGGTTAGGCCAACAAAAGTCACACTTTAGGTTTGTGTCACACCAGAGCTTGCATCATGATGAGGGAGGGAGACATTTCATTTTATTTTTATTACATTTTATGAAACTGGTGAGGGAGGCTACATTTTAAATTTATTTTTTAACTTTCGTTTCAGTGATACAAGAGAACAAAAGTTTGAGTTCATCATGACTCTTAAGCCAGTTAAATATCATAATGAGAAGTATTTTATAAGAAATAGAAACAACAAGAGGGAGGTAACATTTTATAGTTTACTTTTACAATTGTACAAAAACTCATGCGGGCACGCGCGATTATGGTTTATAGGAGTTGCCAAACCCCAATGCCCGAGGGGACACAACCTTAAAGTGTGACTTGTGATGGCATTACATCACCTAATAAAAAAACAGCTGAAACAAAAACTTCACTGGCGAAAACATGGTACTCATTCACCTGAGACAAGAACTTGCTAGCAATTTCCTGCAAACAGCTAAAAACTCGTGGGCATCTTGCTGCTCATTATTCGCTAAATGTGGAGCTGAATCTGAATTGAAAATAAAAAATATAACCACCTACCAACCGGTGCGTTCGTTGGTTGGATCTAAACTAAATAGATATTTATTAAAGAATAATAATCCCAACATCAGAATAAGAGTTTCATATACATGCCTTTGATGATGCTAAACAATCGTTTCACATGATGTTCGCTACCACCGCGTACCAAACCGTGCAAAGCATCTGCAAAGCATGTGGGTTTTCCACCTGCAATATTACATGCTTACTATTCACAGCAACAAACTGCTCAGTAAAACTAAGTATATGAACTCACACCACTGGCAAGTTAGTTCTCTTAACACCAAAACAATAACAATGTGACAGGCGAATGCTTCTAATTCCAAATGTTTTTTAGCAATATGTCAGTTTATCGGCATATCTGGATTCCCTAGTTTTAGTTGTGTCCAGCTGTATATTTTCCGGGAAATTCAACAGCGCTTACATGTATGTCACAAAATGCAATTGTCTGTAGACAAAATATGATCACTTACATTCAGCTGATAAGATTTGCTGGTGCACACCTGGGGTATGTATGAGCAGTTGATAAACGCTATTCATAAAACAAGTATTGCCAAGATTTTTTATTCCGATGGGTTTTCCTGTAACAACAAATCGTAAAGCAGTGTAATTGGTAATCAACAAAAAGCTGTTAGCTCAACCATGATAATTAACATTGCTGTAGCAACAGCCGAAAAAATGACACCACCTTTGTTAAAGCGTTAACATTCAAATCTACAAAAATCAACCCTCAATATTTTTCAGCAATACTCAATGGTGCCATATGTTGCCTTTTATTCTTGAATATGCAATTGAGCAACTCAACAAAGTACTATGGGAATGATTAATCTCCATACAGTCATGGTCATTTTCAAATTAGCAGCCATTATTTTATGCGAAAATGTACGGTTTTAAATATCGATAGATTTCAACCGATTAAATAGTATATTCCGAAACGTACACTGCGTTAAAAAAGTTTTAGGACTGAGTGTAGTTCAGTGCACATTTGTAAATTTTCTAAGTATGTACTTGTATAAGAAAAGAAGAAATGAAAGTTGTAAGAAGATTGTATTGCAGGAAAAAATTCAACAGCCAACCATGGAAATGCAGAAAAGGGACTTGAACACAACTTTGCATGCTTCTCACAGGGGTAGAAAAACAGTGGCTAAAATTTGCCAAAAAAGTCAATCATGAACCCTCAGCTTCATTAAAATGATGAACTTTGTTTTCTGTCTCAGGCTTTTTCAGTCATTGCAATAACGTCAGAATCATCATATTTTCATATAACAGACAGCTTGAGATGATGACTACGTTCCAGTGGACAATCTTCTATGATAGTCAGCTGATGTTGCCACGGGTGCTATGTGTGTGCCCCTCAGAAAAGTAGGATTCAAGTTGGAGTGTTCCACACTCTGTAACTACAAAACTGATATACAATCTGATCTTATGGAGGGTGATTGTTATCACTCGGTAAAACATATTGCTGGAAAGACGGAAGTGAACTCTTCTAAATTTTCATCGAAACTATCAAGAATGGTTATGCTCTCATCAGAGCTGTATATTGGGGTCTCATCAACATTCCTTTGCTTTGTGAATTATTAGCTTTGCACATGTATCCGTCTTTAAGGTCAAATGTCCAAGGCTGGCTGCAACACTTGAAAACCCTTGTCAATTGCATCTACAAGCACAACCATGTAAGTGTCTCATAGCATTTAGTATATGAATTGTTGTATAGATTACCATCTTTAGTGACAATACATTGTAAATTTGTAAATCACATACTATATTTTCCACTGTAAATTATAGCTTCTGGTTGTTAGAGTAAAATCAAATACATAGCTGGAATAGCTCGCCAAGTACTACTTGAAGGCTAATTCCTATTAAACAGGGCCCACTGTCAGAGTTGCACTGACTCAAGGCTCGCTAGTAACCAGCTATGTTTCGACTGCACAGAAACTGATGCAAGACAGTGAAATATGCAGAGAACCATGTAAAAAATAATTTTCAGCACTGCATCTGCTACGTACCAAATACAATTGATGGCAATTTTCTCATATGATTCGAAAGTTTCATCTATCTGAGAGTGATGATTGGCAAATGAGCAACTTCGTTTGGGAGGCTCATCTACAAACATGCACAATTCGCAACTATCAGATCGCATGAGCACACATCTTACATAACTGAAATAACATTGGCTTTAAATTGTATGTGGCTTTAAATTGTATGTTTCAGGCTAGAGGTTTTCAATTCGATGTATACAACTTCTACTGAAAAAATAGTGATAATTTTCACATTGCTGGGCTGCAAAAAACTATTTAATAGTGGCATCATGCAACAGCGCCCTTAAAGCAACACATGAGTAATTAAATCGTTGAGAATGTTTATTGCAAAAAATTCTTACACAAGTTTTCTCTTCTATTGTAGTATATGTCAATGGTATACATACTTAATTTAATTGTCCTGGCAATGGCTGAGAATAGCTCCAGTAATTCGCAACATATAACATCAATAAGACAAGCTGAAGTATTAGGTACCATCAAACCACATATGTACGAGGCCAGTGCTAAAAATGCTACATGATGTAATTTGTTCCTGGCATAATTGGCGAGTAGGAATGTTACAAAAAAAACAACAGTACTTTGAAACAGACTAATGTTTTTCCCTCAGTGTAACAAAGAATGATAACAATAGTTGTGAAATACAGCATGATGGAATATATTTTTTTTGTTAATTAAAATAACAGTAGTATATAGTTATTTTAACAATCATGACCAGGAAATTTTGTATCGTTTACTAGTGACCATTTTTACAATGTTTGTTGCTAGTTAATTATTATTGTGACTTAACGAGAACATTTAAATCTTTATTTGTTTGTAACAAAATGAAACAAATAAAAGCAACAACATCAAATAATAATTATAATACTGTATAATAAATATAATATAATAAATAAATATAAATAAATATAATGCATATCCATATTATTGCAGTGTCGGTTATTTTACTATAAATGTACCCAGAAGTAATGTCAAAGTGCTTGGGAAAATTCTAGTTTTCAATTAGTAATGAAACATTTTAACATTTAGCAAATAGCGTTAAGCAATTCTGTTTTGACAACACTATTCATCTGAGTTTGGAACTGTATGTATTGTGATGGAAAGCATGATAGGGTAAACAACCCTGTGAATAATAGAACCTAAAACAGATATTGCACTGGCAGACATACAAGAATTGACCCATTTTGGCACAGACATTCAACGATTTGCAGCAATCCAAGTATGCCAGAAGTCCTGATCTCACCTGTCAATTTTACGAATAATCCAACAAGTGTTCGAGCAGTGGCAGCTATATTTAAATCATCTCCATCAACCCTCAAATAGGCATTGCTGAGTTATTTCTACGGTGTTATTAGCTACACCGGCGGAGTGTTATTGCGGCTAATAAGAAAACCTGGTTTCATAACAAGGTTTTAAAAAAAATCCCTGACTCACAAGTTATTAAAGTGGTAAATGTTATTTTCGAACTGGCGTATCACGTGGCTAGCACATCTTTTACGCGAACAACATTCCCAGCATTTGGTTTGAAGTCTTACTTGCAATCACATTTGTTGGATCCAACTTCCAAATTTTTGTAAGGGGAAAAATCCTGGAATAGCAATTTTGTAACAATCATTAACGCTAAACTAAAATACTACACACCGAGATGTAGCTACTTATAAACACTACTCCTTGTTATTTTGCTAATGTTAAAACCTGGTTAGCAATACTACTCTATGTTGCTTTCGACTGTAACCTGATAAAAAAACATAAACAACTATCTCGCTTTCAAACAAAGCATATTCGTCTTTAAAAACTATGTTTTGTTTGGATATGATAATCATTATTGCTCACGATCATACATTATAATTCATCTAAAAGCGCCTTTAAAATAATTAATAATATTCAGAAATTTTAATAAAAATTTTCGTTTTAGATTATAACCAGTGCTTGACAAAACTTAAACAGTCAATAATAGTAATTTATTCTGCTTTACATTTGTATGTTTTGAAAATCGTAAAGAAAAGCAATTTCAAACAAAATACACTAGCTTGGGGAACTTTTTTTCCAGTGAAACAACTCTTGCATTCAGTTCCTTGTAGTGGATAATTCACAAATACTGCATTATATATTGAGCAAAAAAATTAAAATTTCAAAATTCAAGTTTCACAAAAATTTTCCGGCAGTGGACTATAGAGAAGGCAGTTTGTTGTTAAAGCCTGATTTGAAGAAGCCGCTCTATATCTAGTGGTATCATTATGATACAGACTGCCGTTTCATGTCGCTCTTTATTATCTGCACCTCATTTGACTTTGGTATTACAGCATCTTTAGAAAAGGTAAACCACATATTGCTACCCAGTAAGATGACTACAATGTGTATGAAGATTAACACTGAGAATTTGTTTTATTTAACATATTAATATTTTTGGTGGCTGTCCTATCAAAAGCATACATTATTCAAGTTCTTTTATGTATTTGATATATAATCAAAGTAGAGCTATTCAAATATTCACAGAAAGTACATACGACCTGGTTTCATGAAACCGAGCCAAACATGCAGAACAGTTCAACAGAAAAGTAGATGCACACCAGAGCAGTATAGTAAATATACGGCCCTGACGCACACAACAAAACTAGCTCATCTTACCAGTATCCAGACTTGAGTACAAACTGCAACATAGTAATAGTATTTGCATTTCACTGATAAAGTAAACAACCAGCAGTAGTGAAGTCAGAATGTACTGAACTAGCTGTCGCATAATCTAATTCAGGTAATAGTAAATATATTCATTCATACAGCATAGACAGCTTGTGAATAACAAAATAGTTAATGCTGGCATCACTTTTCCTCATTGGTCATTTGGCTTTGAACTAAATTTTTATTAACAATATTTGTAGGCATAATTCCGACCAAATTTATTGCTGAGTCAAGTGCAAAGAATTGGGTACTCCATGAAGACGGTTCTTGTTTCACTAGAGCCACGCCGCACTATTTGATTACAATTCAACAATGATACCCAAACCTGCGTGAAAAGTAATGTTTTTCTACTATTGTTCATTTACTAGTATAATATTCCATTTTTTCTGCTATTGATAATAAGCCAGTGATAACCCAGCACTATCAAAAAAAATACTCAATCTTAACGTGAGTATGAATGTGGATTCGTAAATTTGGTAATAACTTGATAACAAGTTATCGAGTTAGGTAACAAGTTATTAAGTTTAATTTGCACAGTCTGGTGTTGTGAGCAGAATAATATAATAAGGGAAACTGCGGAGTGAACATTGGGGATATGCAATAACAAATAGCTGGCTTATACACTTGCAACACAGGTAAAACCTTTTCTATCGGGTGAGGTACCAGTTGCAAGTCACTTTGTCCTAGGCTGCTGCAGAGTAAGCCACTGGAAAGCCTCTACTATGGCGCAGGGATACTTGATGAGTGCATAAAAGAATCAAAATTACCCAAAACCAATGTCCCCAAAGCCGTTCTCACCAACATACAACACATAATTCAAGAGGTGTCGACATTGTTTATTTTTATGCAATCAGTCCGTTTCAGAAATGTACTCTTACATTGAAATGAAACTTTACATGTTGCAAAAAATGAATGATTGCACGTAAAAGTGAACGCTTAACCAGTTTTATTTCACTATCCCATAATCAGCATTTGTCCCAGGCCTTTCAGCATTTCATTGATTCTGAGGTTTGTGTATGCTCGTTATCAAAGCGTTCATTCCCTTCTGTGCCTTTTTCAATCTCCTGGTCCACACAGGAACAGTTGATTCCACACAATCAAGCTGATGAGTGGTGGTGAGCATCACAGTTGGAGAGAAACGCTAAGACACAGCTAGCTAGCAAGCAGTGCCCCATCCCTCAAAATAATGTACAAAAAATGATTCAAGCTGACCAATTTTTACATATTTCCATGTTGCTTACTTCTATCACTAAACTGTCATGGATCAATCAAGCCTACAAGAGAATATTGGATTTACTACTATGATCAATGCTCACAATAACAATCATTCTAAAGGGGTTCGTGGCTTGTACAGTATTGCTGTGCGGGAACGCAGGTTGTTCCGTGATTTCAGAAACATTACTAGTCCGCCAAACATGAAACACATCTCACTTCTCCGATACATCAACACTGAACAAGTCTAAGTTATCCACCCGACAACTTTGAAAATTTATGTAGATTTTCATATTTTTTTGCTGCAATTAAATTTCTTACTAAAACTTTTTGCAGACATTTTTTTCTGTAGTTACTTGGGTCTGAAAAGGCATGGCGGATGCAGGTGTTGCTTAGTTTTTTGCATCACCTAAATCCTAAGTGTGAACACGAAACTACAACTACTGTAATGTATGTAAACGTAGCTCACTCATACAAAAGAAAATTCTAGTGTGATGAGCAAAAATGTTGAGAAGAAGCATTAAATCAAAAACACCTCAACAGAGACCATCATCATCATCATCATCATCATGTAAGCAGCAATGACCAAAAGTTGAGTGACATGAGGCAGCCTGCCTACCCTAGTGGATTAGATAAGCTCAAGCAGTAGGATATCAATGATACTAAGTCACAGGAGATGATTAACAAAATTGCCATGATGATAATAATCAAAGGCATACAGCCTTTATACTATTTCAATAGTTGAAGACGACACAGGCTTTCAACAGTAGCTCATCAATTTAAATACTTACAACCAACAAGTTTTTCTATGATCAGTAGGAAATATATGCAGCGCTGTTTGTTATTATAAATTATGCATTATTTTATAAACTAAATCACATAATGTTATTAAATTTACAAAGCTATTGCTGGCAAGGTTATGGCAAGGTTGACTATTGTTGATGTGCAGATCTACATTTTTACATATATATTTTTATCAGCTACTTGTTGTCTGTGCACAACAATTTGTCCATAGTGCACTTGGTGCAGCAAAGCTGATTACTTTGCTTTGTGAGTGTTCATGAATCGCTGGGTCTATGTGGTGTAAAAGATTGAACTCTAATAATATAAACATACATTTTGAACAACCTGAACATAATTTCTATTTCTCATTACATTTTGACTTCCTACCAGTACAGTGTACACTGCTACCTGTATGTAATGTTAAAAGCAAACTTGAACTATACTTTCAATATGACTTACTTTGTGGTGAATAAGGAAACACAACATAATCATTTTGTTTGCTGTGCAGCAATATTACCAGCTGCTGGTATTTGTCTGTTCAGTGTTCAGTCAAATCGAAATCTCATTGAATGTCAGTGTTACTGTTTACAATGGTTGTATTCCCCTGACCAAGTGCCTATTAGCACAGTGTACTAGGTAACTCTGGCCCCACCTCATCATTAGTCCATTAGTCACATTAAATAGTGAGGGATTTGGCTGCCTCACATCATGTAAAATTTGCTCAGCAGAAATAGACTTCAGTTTCATACGACAACTACTGTATACAATAATCTCACTCGTAAACTTTGATGTTGTGTTTGTTGCCAGTGATGAAAGCAACGGAGACAAGTATTATGATATTTTTAGCTGAAAACAGATTTATTTTACTTTTCCCCAATAGAGACATGGGTGGGGGGAGGGCTATTAATTGCATAGAGAAAAATCACCCTAAAAAAGCTCTTGGAGAGTCATGCACATAGGCAAACATTTAAATATTGGTGCCTAAAACAGGAATTGTGCCAGAAAGAATGGCATCAAGATGGCAGCACATTTCTACGGAATCCCATGTTGTTGTGACCTCGCATTCACTCAACTGAAACCTCATGTTTCTCTGGCAAGAACAGTAGAGCGATACTTTTATCTTTACTATTACATGGTGAGCTAAAAGATGTTGTCAAAAGTATGAAGGTAGTAACAAATTGAAGGCGAAAGTATAAACTCATCTTCATACAAAAAATTCACAAACATTTGCCTCCCGTAAATAATATTCGTAAAAACTTGAACACAAGAAGTTTGGCCCAAGTTCATAAAACGCTCATAAAACACTCATTGTATTAAAAGTAACTGCAGGATTTTAATAGTAAAGAAAGCAATTTAAAAACTATTAAGCTTTGCTGACCGACCTCTATTCTGCAGGTTTTATGGTTATAGTCAGCTATGGCGACTATCTGCCTATTGAGAACTATAACTCCATCTCGCTCACGTGCAAGGGACAAAGAGCAGTTCACATCTGATGATAGATGGACTTCCTCGCAGCTGAAAAACCATCAACACACAAAATATATGAAATTTATTACTTATTTTGTATGAAAATACAAGTCAAGGTTGTATGAAGTTGATGAAAAAGTACCCATGAGTGATGCAATCATTGTTGATTAAGAGTCAAAGGATACGAGTATTTTTAGCTGTGTGGTCCCTGTAAAACTTCAATATCTCATATTTCCCATCAAATTGTATGAAAAAGCCTTTAGAGAAAACTAGAGACAAATGAGTGCAAGCCAAACTTGGCTGAGCTTGAGGTTTGTTTGAACTACTAGGAGTTGAACTAAACTCTTCAATATACAGAGTTTCATCCGCAGATTCAGGTCTTAATCTGGAAGAGCTTCCTATTAACAAACAACAACCAACTCATTTATCACACATTCTTGACCGCCTATTTTTTTATTATTGAAGACTAGAACTAAGAAAAACCATATAACTTTTAAAGTTCAGAAACTTACCAGATTTTTGTGCATTGAAACAATAATCAGTTGCTTTCAAGTGTATAACCTTTTGATGTGACTTGCACCTGAGAGTGAACGTTTTTTCTCAACCGGCGCATATATCAAAAATGTAAATCAGTAATGCTACGAAAGGGATGAGGGTGCAGAACTGGGCGGACACGAAGCAGGGGGCAAGGGACAAAGTAGGAAAGAGGGTGGTGGCAAAGGACATGAAAGGGGGTGGGGTGGGGAGAGAGTGGGGGCGGGGGGGAGAGTGAGACAAGTCAGGAAAGAGAGTGGGACAAGTCAACAAAGAGGTAGGACGGAGGGGGCAGGGGGTAAGAGTTGAGTGAGAACAAATATATTAAATATCGTTTTTGATAAAAAAAAAAAACAATTACCCTGCTATTGTACTCCCTTTTGATTCCATTTCTTTTACACGTTAATATATAGGCATTGGTTGTTTGCTGTAAAATATTTTTTTATATAATGCCGAAACTTTAGGAGTGTAGCCAGCATGTGGGATTTTAAGGCACTTCGCAATGGAATAACCCCACTGTCTAGAAAAACTTAGTGCATTGGTAGTTGTTCTCTTCCTTTTCACAATGACAAGGTATGAAATCAAAGATTTATGAATAATGGTATTCTAGTTTTATCAAGTTTATTCGGATGAATATGTCGCTACAATGTTTCCGGCTGAAAAAAGGTACCTCTATAGTATCTGCCAAAAGAAAATCAAGATTTAAAAATTGGAGGCTAAAACTTGATGATGCTGCCGGTATACTGGTATCACAGTCACCTACCAAACATGACATCTATCCCAACTATTGATAAATTTGATTTCGCTTTGTATTTTCTAATTTAGAACACAATTCTGTTGGAGCACATATAGACAAAATTTTACTGTAAAAAAGAGGAAAGATCTCAGTGCACCAAGGTTTTTTCTAAATGGTGGGGGGTATTTAATAGTGGAGGGCCACAAAATCCCACAAGTCATCTAGGCCCGTAATCTACCAGAACTTGTTCTTAGTGTTATTCACGGTTAAGAAAAATACATAGCAATACTTACGACACAATAAAGAAATTCTATTGGAACTTCAGTAAGTGTGGGTAAAAGATTTTGAAAACAGTTGTTTTATTTCATTCTCCAAACCTAAAAGAGCATTATTGTTATTAAGATACAAAAGATACTGATTCAACCACGTTGAGTAGTTTGATGACAAAATACAAGCAATTTAAATAAACCTCATGTGACACAATTTTCTTTGGTGTTTTTTCTACTGCTTTGCACTACCACTGTTATTTAGACGCTAACCATTAACCTATACTCACTAAAGCAGCAAACGGTTCTTCCAGAGCAAAGTAAAACACTCAATCTTTGCAACAGAGTAACAATAAACATTCCTACAGTAACATATTTTCATGTACCAGAAAACAAATATCTATAGAAACCAAGAAAAGCACTAAAATCTATGAATTCTGCACTCATTATATTTACCGCAAATAAAACAAAATAACCAACTGATAATAATCAATTGTGAATACGAATCGCGTTATTATCATCAACTCATTGTCGTCATCAAGGTTCAGAAAGTTTTGGATTTTTGTGGGCTTTCCAATTTGTCTGAATACTTTCACGCTTTGAACAAAGCCCTCACAAAGTAACTGAGGGCTTTGTCAAATAGTTCATTTGCTTTGAAATCCACTCATTTTGCGGGTCTCCAGTTTCTCGCATAAAATTCTGTTTTGTTTAAAATATTCATATAATTTTAAAATAATCACAAAATAATCACTTGTGCAAATCAGTTTAGATAACTTGTAAACAGTTTAAATTTATTTTGGAAATGCATATTTTAAACTGCTTGAATCATTTGAATGTTTGTAGATGATTCTCAATACTCTAAAAAAATCTTTGGCTGTTTGATGAGAAATGCAGTTATTTTGCAGGAGATTCCACAACTCACAAGACTGATAGTTTAGTTATCAAAAACTCCTGCCTATTTTTAGATATGTTCATTGCGTTGTTCACTGCGTTTTCTCTTTCATTTTATATGTAGAAAGATGATTTAGAAAGTGTACAGACCTTTTAAAAGCGTTCAGTCCCTCTTATGAGCTACCACATACATATAAATGCAATAATCAATAAGCAGCAGAATACAGTTTCACTTACAAGAATGACAATTACAAAAACAATTGATAACAGCGATAAAAAATAAACATAATAAAACAAATTAATATTAGCAGAAAAAATAATAGTAACAACAGCCTCTACAGGGTTGGAATATATTGATGTGGACTAAAAATTTAATAGTGAAAATAAACCAAAAAACACAATGCCACCAACTATTTATCACATTTTTTCCACAAAGTTAATATAAAACAGAAAAATTTAAATTTTTCAAAAATAATCCATGTTGTGACTGCTGTTCATCAAATATGATCAACGATATCATCAAGTTGTTATAAAATTTTTGGGAAACTGTGCATA
This sequence comes from Cryptosula pallasiana, assembly GCA_945261195.1. Lineage (NCBI taxonomy): Eukaryota > Metazoa > Bryozoa > Gymnolaemata > Cheilostomatida > Cryptosulidae > Cryptosula > Cryptosula pallasiana. The sequence continues at coordinate 15,207 of CALYOO010000503.1, forward strand.
AGTAAACAGAAAAGGTTCCCTGCAGTTTTTATTTCTAACAGTCTCATAACAATATATTATTACTACCAATAACTAAAGCAATAATTTATAGCAAAAAATGTCACAACTTCAGGCTACTTATTACTGTTCATTTAGGATAATAACAGAAATTGGAATGTACATTGACAGATCAAATGTAGACATAGGTGCAAAGCACGTGGTCACCTTCTGAAATGAATGTCATCAGGCCTGAAACAAATGTCGACTATGCTATAGAGAAGAGAAGTTCGACATTCATTCCCGGAAGTGTCTACATTCGTACCCGGCGAGATATAAAAAATAATTATGATGTTCGTCGCAGGAATAAAAATTTCCTTCTTTTGTCAAACCAGACAACCACCCAACAGTTTCATACAGCTAAGTAATGCGCTCTATTTCCTTCGATCTACGTCTATGTTGATAAAGTTGTATAGAGGCTATAAATAAAATGATGACGATCGCTTTTGGTTCGAAACCCATGTGCCTTGCAAACTTTTCCAACTATTTCGAAATAGTTTAGACTATTTTAAAACAGTTCGGACTATTTCAAAATAATTCATACAGTTTGTAGATAGTTCATACTCTTTTTAAATCGTCCTTACGGTTTGTAATTTTCTAAATCATCTGGATCATTTCTAAACCGTCTGAATTATTTGCAAGACAACTATACGGATTACAGATTTGACAATTGTTGGACAGGAAATACAGTTTTATAGCATTAATCCCGCAACTGCTGAGGCCGACAATTAATTAATTATAACCAACAAGCCCGTTTTTAAACATAGTTTCTTGGGCTATTTTACTACAGTTACCCAATTATTTTCAGTGTAAAAGCCGCTTTGCAAAACGGCTGGACTATTTCAAATCCGTTCATACGCTTTGAAAACAAAACCGTCTAACGTTCTGAGCCACCATAGATAATCGCCAACATTTGTTTTCCTATTTATAACATAGTGGCCATAGTCAACACTCATTCCAGGTCTGTCGACGTTTATAACAGGAGGTGCCTATATTCATTCCAATCATGTCTACATTCATTCCTGCTCATATTTATTCCTATCTTTGTTAGTTCCAATCCTCTAATAACAATTATCTTGGTGATCAACACATGAAAGTAAGTAAACATTTATTTAGTGATGATTTCACATGATTCCTCATGGTTGTTGTGGACATAAATGATAATAATTGTTGTATAATGAAATAATAACTAATACAGCTTGATTGTTGAAATCAATCAACCTATGATCACTATTATTGCAAAAGATCATTGATAAAATGTATAAATACCTAGTCACTACTAAATTAACTAACTATTATTATAAATAAATATTCATAACCGATAATATATATCATAGTAAATAACATATCATTATTGATCATATATTTAATAATAATATATATACTTATTATTGTACTATTAATATATTTATTATCATCGTCATAAATTACCTATAATAATAATGCCTACAACTATCAATAATTATATTATAACAATTATTATGTAATATTACTTAAGGAGTAGTACTATACTTAGTAACTGCTAGTTATTCTGCCACTGTAACAACTAATATAAATAAACAAATAATAACTGTTAAGAATAGTTAATAAATAATCAACAAAACAACATTGTAAAATAATGATAATAAATGATATTAATATATTACAACAACAATTTCATTAATATTTATTATTGTAGAATAATATTTACTGTATATATACTAGCAGCATATACTAGATGACATAAATATCATTATCCCAGCTCGTTTTATTATTGTCCTCTCTCAATTTTTTTCTTAGCCTGCCTCGCTATAATTCTCACCCTTCAACTCTAACTTGCTCTACCCCTGCCCTGTTTCACCCCGTTCTACCCTCTTCTTTCCTCACTTACTCTCTCTCTATCTCTTGCTCAATTCGAAGGGTGTGCTGGAACAGGTGCGCTGTGTGCTGTTAAACTGCGTTCACTACTGAGACAAACAACTAACTTGCAAAAACAATGGTATGAAAGAGTGTTGCAATCTGTGCTACTGGAAGGAAGTAATGTGAGACATAAACCATGAGAGAATTGTTCAGCTGAAATTTACCATGCATACATATTAGCAAAATGTAACTGTTTTCGATTCGTCTCCACCTACATTATTGGAAATTTCTAACATGCAAATAGATCCGATTTAAGTTTGAGAACAAATAGCAAAGTTAAGCTCCTGTTATATATGTCCATTTGGTCCACTATAATGTTTTTACAGCACTTTTCATTTCTTTCAGTTCAGCGGTTTAGGCGTTGACCCTTCTGGAATCAGACAAAGACACACATGAACATATTTCTGAGGGTTTTATTATATATAGATTAATTAGAAATAGATAAATAAAATGATAATTATAATAATAGCAACCAAAAGAAAAAAAATGCTTGCATCTTGTCAATTTTGCGCGGCGCATAATAAATAAAATTGTTTACTATTTTTATTATATTATTAATTAATAATTTATTGGCTTTTTTTTCTAGTAATATTAAGTAAGAAAATAAGTCAAAGTAAGTAATGTTAAGTAGTGTTGAAATGAGGTACACTTTTTCTTCATTATAAATTACCTTTCAATTAATGTGGTTAGATTATCATCATCATTGTCACACAGTGAGCCATGTTCGAATGATTGGTAACAAACTGGAATTGAAGTGGAATTTTTTTTTACAATAATCATAATAATATATACAATACTATAGTATGATGTATTATATATATTATTATTATAATTTTTTTTTTAATTATTTTTAATACAATTCCTGTTTGTTACCAATCATACATGGCTCACCGTGATCATCACATCATCATCATCATCATCATCATCATCATCATCATCATCATCATCATCATCATCATCATCATCATCATCATCATCATCATCATCATCATCATCATCATCATTCATTCATCATCACCCACCACCACCATTTAATTTATAAATATTATTATGGCATGATGATGATCATAATAAATAATAATTCAGTCATGTTGGTATTGAACACCTATTTTCCATCCATCCATTGAATCGTTGAATCAGTCCCTCCTCTAGTATTGCTTACTAATGTAATGAATAATCATCATCATGATGTTCTTGATAACATCATTTATAACCAATGTCGATTGAACCAATAAAGAGTTAAAAATATAGTTGGAGTTGCTATCCCAGTTTGAATATTTTTTTTACAATTACGAGTATGTGCTTGCGCAAAAATAAATAACTCATTTACAAAAAACACAATTTTTAGAGCAATTGTATTATAATATGCTCAATGATTGACCACAAAACACAATTTTTACATCAGTGTTTGCAATTTTTTTCTTCTGTATGTGTAGGTGCAACAACAGTAAAAGGATCTTAGGACGGATTTGGTACCCGTTACTTACTGAATCATCAGCAAATTAGCACAAATAGGTTTAGAGAGTGAATTGATCACATCAGTTGAGGTAATTGAATTTAATAGTAGAAGCATGTATATTTTTGAGAAATTAAATTGTAAATCTGTACATATAATTACCCAATCCAACCATATCTGACATGTTGGCCTGAAAAATAACGAGCTGGCTGCTTTGCGGGTATAGATGAGGCAATTGCTTAGAAGCAAAGTCAGTAATTTAGTTTATCAGTTCAGAAGGTCAATAGCTGAGGTAAATGAAAATCAAACATGGGTGTGGTACAGCAAAATTTTGTCAAACATACTGAGGCTAGATGTAAAAGGATAATGTGAAAACAATGTTTACCTTGAGTCATCCCAATGTCTCGTTTTTGCTCGATTGAAAACTAAATTTATGTGTGCTATAGATGCTAGGGAGACAATGATAATTTTAGGGAACTTTCAGAGATTTTAGCAATTTTTGAAGATTAGAAAAAAATGTTGTACCTAAAAATCAGGTGTCCCTTACAAACCAAGTGACATGACAGGTATGAAACCAATCGCTTCACCAAAGACAAGGATTAATACATTAGTACACACAAACGTTCATCAATGTAACCACGTGCTTTTTGCCTTGAAAAAAATACCAGGTTGTTATAGTTATCAATTGAACTGACAAATTTCCCAAAAGAAAACGGATATCGAAACAATAAAACTGTTAATCCTACACATGAGAGTCGTGCTAAAATGTATTTTGTTCACTTTCATCTGCAAGTTACTGACTGTAAAAATACCCTAACACACTTAGGAGGCCCACTTGGCTGTTTTTTCATTTCGGAACCCAAATTTTACTGAAGGAGCACATTGTGGGGGAAAACTGAATCTGCTCATCATCATTATCAAAGCCTAAAGTCAACACAGCAACCTACCCAGCAACTGCTGCAACGTATTAACATTTCACTACTAATGATCAAAAATTAGTCCTTAAGGCCTAATATTTTCATATAAAATTGATAAATGCAAACTGAGCTGGAACCATAAATCTGGCCGATTCACTTTCACTTTAGCTATTTTAGGCATCACAACTTATGACTGTTGACAACTGTTATGATGGCTCAAAAGTGCACCCTATGCACAGTATGAAGAGAAATGGTAAAAATTTTGTCACTATACGACTCACCAACCCAAAGCATCTCAACCTTCTGTTGCTTCAACCAAAAGGGAGCCTACTGCTCTACTGCTCGATATTTAAGTGAAGTTTTCACTCACTTTGAAACCCCGGGGTTTTATTTAATTTAGTATTATTCATTATATTTTATATCCAACAAACATTGTTTATGTTTGCTTGTAGCAAAGTATAATGTATGTGAAACACTAGAAGTCGTGTTCACAATTTCCTTGATAACATATAGGTATCCTTTGAAAAAGGTGATATAACTCCATATGCAAATTTGAGAACTAATATATGTAAAAAGACTTCATTGCATGCAGTTGTTAGAAAAAACTTCCCAACAATTAAATCTTGAGGTTAATGAAGTTAATAAGGATAATCAGTAAAACATGAAAACACTGCAAATATTTTGAGAGATAAAATAGATGGATGCCAACCATGAGATTAAAGTTCCAAAACTTTTAAACTAGAGAAAAATAGCTTCAAACCAAACAATTAGTTTTTAATTATACCTTTTATAAAAAAGAATTTACGTGGATGGTATTAGTCGACACCCACAAATATTAAAGCGGTGCAAAAAAATTAAGTGAAATTCCTGACAGTCAGTCAAAGACGATTATCACGGATTAGCTAAAAATTTCAATGAATTTCTCGGATCTTGATCAACTCTCGTCAATTTTTCAATTGTAGCCACATGAAAAAATGGCATGCACAAATGCCAACATCTATTTTATATGACCGATTTGAATCTGTTCAAGATACTCAGCTTTAATTTACTGCATCCAACATGCAATGTTACATTTTTATTGTGCCGATAATCTGGCAAGTTCATCTGAGCATTTTGGATTATTAAAGGCTCTGCTATTATTTGAAAATCAGTGTACATTTGTTTACATATTTCAATTGCATCATAGAAACCCATTTCAACTCATGGGTAAGAGTAGGCAACTCTTAATAGGACTGAGATTAAATTGGTGCTCGATGAGCAAGCAACTCCCAATGATTCTGATACTTCTCAATCCTGAACTCGAAATAAATTTTAAATCTTCCAAAGACAGCTGTCAGAACTTTGAACTAGAGTAGCTAAGGACTTGGGCTATTTTCCTTACACAAGTAAATCATTTTCAACTATTTGTTAAATTTGATACACCAAGAAAATTAAAAAGCCTTCAAATTAAAGTTCTTTCAGTCAGTTTAAGTTTGCTGTATGCTATGTCACCCTAGATGTTATGCCTGGTGTCCAGATATATCTTCACTAAAATGCTTAAATAATACATTAAGAGAAGTGTTGTTTTAATGGCCTAAGAATGTTAAGTACTGATGATGGAACTTTTTGGAATAATGTTAACAACACATCTTTGGGAAAAATTTGTACAAAATTAGTTTGGATGTCTTGCCCAATGTCAATATGACATCTGAAATATGGTTGCTAAAATTTTTGGACCTGATGTTTTCAATAATCATTCGTGTGAAAAAATAAAAGTGTTTGATGCTGACATTACATTAAGAGAAGTATAGCTAACTTCACATTTATGTTATTTGCTTGTTGCATGAACAACAACAAAATTAAAATGTATAACAACACATTAAAGTGAATGCTATCTCTATTTTTCACTAATTTTAGTTTTGGACTTTTTCGAGAACGATTCAAAACATGTTAAGTCTATGTTAAGCTTGTGTGTGAGGTATATAATGTAATGAAAAAACATTAATAAAGCGTTAAGGGCAACGTAACTACACAGCGTAAAGAAAAAAAATTAGAACGGTCATTTGCACAATGTGTTATTATCAATATTTCTGGAAATCTGTTCACAAACATTTGAATAATCTCCAGAATAACTATATATTAGCGTTTAATGCACTCTTTATAAAATCTTATGAAAAAACATTAAAAGAATGATAAATAACTATAATTTTCTGAAAAACAAACATTACAATGAACATTAGTACAATGTGCTATTAATGTTATTTCCAAACATCTGGTCACAAACATTCAAATAACCTCAGGAACAACGTCATATAAGCATTTTGGTACAACAATTGTTGAACATTATGATAAAACATTCAAACAGCGTTGAGGGTAACATAACTATAATGTCTAGGAAAAAACGTTAGATTAAACATTCGTACAATGTACTATTAATGTTATTTCTAGACATTTGTTCACAAACGTTCAAATAACATCAGGAACAACATCATAATAACGTTTTGGTACAATGTTTATAAAGCGTTATGAGAAAGCGTTCAAATAATGTTGAAGGTAACATAACTATAATGTTTAGGAAAAACGTTAGAGTGAACGTTTGTACAATGTACTATTAATGTTATTTCTAGACATTCGTTCACAAACATTCAAATAACATCAGGAACAACATCATATTAACGTTTTGGTACAATGTTTATAAAACGTTATGAGAAAACGTTCAAATAACGTTGAAGGTAACATAACTATAATGTTTAGGAAAAACGTTAGAGTGAACGTTTGTACAATGTACTATTAATGTTATTTCTAGACATTCGTTCACAAACATTCAAATAACGTCGAAAACAACATTATATTAACATTATTGTACGACGTTTACAGAATGTATGTACAAATGTTGTGCCAAATGTTTATATAACGTTCAATGTATGTTAATTCCAAATGTTAGCCTGGACGTTATTTTGTAATGTTTATGAAACGTCTTAAAAACGTAAGTTGCGAATGTTACATTAAGTGAACGTTAGCTAACGTTACATAGACGTTATTTGCTTGTTGGGTGATTGTCACTAAGTGTGTGTCTGATAGTGTCATGGTTGAGTAATCGGAAGTCCTCCGTATGTGTGCCGCAAAGTACAATGCATTTATCAGGTTCAAACTTGCAGCCTTTGTTTGCTGTGATTGGATTGGGACGTGAATTTTCAGTTGCTGACTTGGCATAGTGATGTACATTTTGAGCTGTTGATGCAACTTTGTTGGCTGATTTAGGTATATATCTGGATTTTGCAGCATCGCTATACGACTGTTTGAGTGCTTGCTCAATCTCTGATACACGTTCTGAGAGGTTAGTCAGGTTGACATCAATTGTGCTAGTATAGTTATTATTGCTGTGTAAAGTGTCAACCTTGTTTTCAAGATTATCTAAGCGTGTTGTTAGTTCTTGGATGATCCCGGTTAATGACATGCAGTTGACACATTTATTGCTATATGCTTTATTGTGATTGTGAAAGAGGGTGGAGCAAGTATTCATAAGGTCAGTGTCAGCTAAAGAGTTGGTGGAAATGCTTAGTGAGATAGATTTGAGGCGAGATTCATTTTGAGGCTCAGCTACAATGTACTTGGCTTTGGTGATTCCTGCTGATTGCATAAACTTCTCGGCAGTTCGTTCAGTGTTGAAGCCTTTGTACACTGCCCCACTATATCCTACCACTTGCTGTTCAGCTAGTGCCCAGTTGTCAAAAATTCCTAGCCGTCTGCCCTTGCTAACAGCATATAGCTTGAAGCGGTCATTGCCCTCAGGCATACCCTAAGTGTTACGATTATTATACACTATATCAGTATAATGAGGTTATTTTAACGACCAAAAAGAACATAAAATACACAAGATGAGCAAAATTAGTGAAAACAAAATTACATTAGCAATAAAAAGGTTCCGCCATTACAGGAACCGAAAATAGAGCTACCAGAAAAAAACTTTACACAGACTGCTCGCAGATATTACTTGTGTTAGCAATATCAGTTTTGATTTTACAGCAGGGTACTGTACATACATTAACTATAGTATATTATATCACACAGATTACCACTACCGATTAATTAATAATGCCTAAATGATCATGATAATATGACCATGATCCTCATTTTTGCTGTCATCTGCCATAACTATTATTGTCATCAACAATCATCATTATGATGCTGTTGTTTATTATTTTCATGTAATATTAGTAGTAGTCACTTTCTGTTATCTATCTAGAATCTATGCATTTTATTATTTATTATTATTATAATAATTATTTTTTCAACTACTTGGTTAATTTTCTATTTTTATTAATCATGAAGTAATAATAGTAACTAATAATCATTATCACTCAGATAGTTTTAAAACAGCTCTATTTCTAATCAATTCGTTGGTTTATAAGCTGTTCATTCTCTGGATGAACGATTATAAACTGCTTGCATTGTTTAAAAAAATGGTTTGGAAAAATTTCACAGTTGTTAATTAAAAAAGACCTTATTGCTGAGATTCTATTAATAACCACCAAGATTGACTTCCATTCTTATAAACTCGATTTAGGATGCAGCTAACCCACCGTTCCCTGTCAATATTTGAGTTAACCATTATAAATCAAGTGTTTTATTTTGCACTCTGAATCAGTTCAGTTGCCACTTCTTAAACCTCCTTTGCATCTATGGATTACATACCGATTTGTCCCTCATGATCGACAAACGATGACAGGCTGTTTTCACTATTTTTCCCTTTTAATTGTCATTCTCATGCCATTTTGGTTATGCTCGTCGTATAACATGTCATTGTTTGTTAGCCATGAAACACATTACAGTCACAAAGAAGGGACACTCATGAACAGCCCTATGGGTGAAAAACTTACATTCAAAAAACAATTTTAGTGGAAATAGTGAAACTGCAAGTAGTGATATGATTGGTCAGATTACGCACTGTTTAACAATTTTTTGATTTTAATCTAAACCTGCCGATAACCTGTAATAAAACGCTGTCAAAAATGGAAATAAGAAAATTCACAATTAGTAAGTAAAATTGGCTTACGTACAAAAAGTATTATAGTAAAATACAGTGCATAGCTGGAATAGCTCGCCAAGTACTACTTGAAGGCTAATTCCTATGAAATAGGGCCCAATGTCAGAGTTGCACTGACTCAAGGTTTGCTAGTCACAGCTGTACTACTTCCTTGGAAACTGACAGGAAACAATGAAATAATCAGCAAATCATTTTAAAAATATTCATTGATGCTGCATACGCTATGTACGGATCACAATTGATTGCAATCTTGTTACATGCGTTGCTAGTTGCTGCTACCCAAACCGTGCCAAGTTGACTAGTCAGCAGCTTCACTTGGCTTGGATTTCTACAGATATGCACAACATTGACTGAGATTACATGAGTACACATCTCAAATAACTGGATTAAAGTTGCTTGAAAGAGAATTTTTCAGGATACTTGCTTTCCACGTAATGCCTAATCAATGAATGCAACTGCTATTAAAAACCTTACAATGAAGACTTTCATATTGAGATCATTTGATTATGCAACAATTTCACTATTTATATAGAAACTATTCAAAGGTGGAAACAGTTTATTGCAAGACATTGTGGACACAAGTGTTGCCGTTAACAAAAATATACTGACTTTAATAGTTGGAGCATTGGCTGAATGAAGTACTTGTGTATCATTTTTTAACTAATTGCAATAACAAGATGAGTTAAGATATGCCCTGATCTAGCAAGTTATTTTCAGAAGTAACTAGGCAAGTGTTCTAATGTTGGCTGCTAAAATTAGATTATTTGTCAACTATCCAATACACATTGCTGCGAGATACCTTCGTGATGTTAGAAGCTAAAAATACTTGCTTTGCATCCAGCTGAGTAATGCTGCGCCTCACAAGAAAACTTAATTTTGGAACAAATGTTAAAAATAATACTGGCCTATTTTTCCGTTGTCCCAAAAAGTAAGTGTGCAGTGAAATTTTGGAATGATCGCACGTAGCACACAGCTAGCACTTACGCTTTTTCATGAAAGGACCGTTTAACAAGTCTGGTTGATTGCCAGAAGGTCGACTGATACAGGCGCGGTATATTATCTGTGAAAAGACTAGCAACACATGCATTCTCGCATAGTTGCTACGCATAGGGGACAGCTACTAGATCACAGGCTACAGCATCGCTTTCGTCCATTCTCACAGCTGCCTCCATCTTTGCAAAGATGCTACCTGCCATCTTCACCAGGGTGAACAAAAACACATTCCATGTGGCATCAAATCGCACAGCGCCTGCCATCCATTTGCACCGTTTTCACAGCTGACCCAGCAGATGACTTGAGGATATCTGCGTTTTCCTTTTCTGAGGAGTCCCCTTCCACCCCCTTGACCAGACCAAAGGACCACCGATGGTAACCAAAGCGTCGTTTCTCTTCGGGCCATTAACTACCAGACATTGCAAGTTTACTTCAACAGTATTATATAATAATAACCAATAACAATCATTAATTATTTCAACAAAAAAATTAATGTGTTATTAATCATATATCCCTATCATTTGAACTACTATTTAATAAGAAATACAATGATCAATAACTTATAGTCTATGGCAGTTATAAACCAAATTGGCAATAATCAAGAAAAAGTAAAATACTATTGTCAACAAATAATAATTCGTTGTCAGTAGATAGATTTTTGGTAACTGAAACTAAAAAAAGTAAGAACTGTTGTGCTGATTAATAAATGATTAATTGTGCAATAATTAGAGTGCAACAACACTAATTATTATCACTTTATTTCGTATCACAATAATTAGCAATTTATGACTGTTGAGAATATTGTGCAGGAATTTATGATAACGCTGAATTATTATGGGTAGCGCAAACCTTTAGGCAGAAGGGTCACCTCAGGCAGATTAGTGGAAGTCACTGA
>CALYOO010000504.1:0-26359 GCA_945261195.1 Cryptosula pallasiana
ACAGATTTATTTACTACGTCTTTAATGCGAAACTACATAGAAAATACCAATGATCACGTGGCCTGCTACGGTAACGCCTTGTAGCTGTGGTAGTTAGTATGTATTTGTTTTTATTTGATGTGGTTATTTTGTAGTCAGTCAATTATTTAAATATTGACGCTTTGCTGTACCACGCAGTTGTCTTTTTTGGAAATTGACATTAAACATGGTTAACAAGCCAATAGCTACATATCGATTGCCATCCTTTTAACCATTCAACAGCAAAATATATAACATTGATTGATTTTGAAACCATTCAAATTTTAAAAACCGGTTTAAATTATGAAAGCCAATTTGAACCAAAAAAGCCCTGTTTATTCGTCTTTTTTTCCATAAAAACATGGTTTTTGTCCAACCCCGATGCCGTTACAGGTGAGAGTGTCACACTTCACTTTAGATACCAGTATATTAGCCAGCGAATGTTAGTGTGTTCATTCACGCACGAGCTTCGCTAATGACAAAGCACTTGTGTTGCGGCCACTAGCATTACGAAAATCTTGAGTTAACCAATGGTATGCCGCCGTTATCATTAGCAACCTAGAATTGTCAGGTCAACAAAAATTTAAAGTGTGATCGTACCTTTAGACTGTTTTTATGTATGTGTCTACATATGGATATTTATAAATATAATACAATGGGGTACGCTATGTATTATTTGCCATTTTTTGTGGCTTGCATTTTGGACTGGAGTGTATTAATTTGATTTTCAGGGAAGAGTAGATTTTTAAAAACTGTTTTCAAGTTTAAAAGTATTAGCTATGGCAAAAAACTTTGTATCATCGGAATCAGCAAAAATTATCCTTCAATTTGATATTGCTTTCAAACAGGTCAGACTTTCTTGGGGATTTTTTTGCACTAGCTATTAGTTGTCGTTATTAATGAAGTTTGTTCACAATCATTATTATTGACATTCATTCACAATGTAATTAAAGTGAAATAAATGTTGAGAAGTAGCCATATTCTTCAAAACATTATGTTGTTTCTATATTTGTGGTTTCCCAAAGTATGCTTGGGCAATTTATTACTATCCATAATTAGGCGTGTTTTTGTGAGCCCTGCAATGTTGAGTTATCCGGGTTTCACTGCAGTTTCACAGCAACAAAAGATGTGCCAATGAGAAACTTATGTGATGGGTTACACCCATTCAACAGCTTGTTTCCTTGGCACCGCTCAACCAGAAAAAAATGCACGCCTGTCAAATTCGCGAACGTAAGACAGTCAACAACCAGAGTTTAATCAGAGTTAAAATTATTGTTATTAGCTAATACAAGATAAGCCAGCATATTTGTCGAGTTGATAGAAAAGTTAGGAAACTGGGTGCATGAGATAAAGCTTACTAGGTGACCGAGGATAATTCAAGCTATGGTGTAAACAACATTTGTATGCATTGTTTTACCTTCCTAGAGTTGATGTGCTGCTGTATCTAGCTAACAAAGTGTGCATTTCTAGGCTCTGCTTTCAAAGCTCAGTTTATTTGATTATTTCCTTAACTGCCAAATTCAGGTTTCACGGATAACCTTTGCATGCAGTGAATTGGTACCTCATGTGACTTTGTTGTGAGATTTCAATTTTTTTTTATGAGGAATGTTTGAACTTTTTAAAAAAGAAAAATCAGTGTTCCATCATTTCATGGTGTTCACCTCTGCTGGTTTAGATTGGATGTTAGTTTTATTTGCAACAAGTGTAGTTTCAAGTTGCAAATTTTCACATTATCATTTGCTTTGTTTTTCCTTTTCTATCTCTGTTATACTTTTGCTCTTTTTTTGCTTTGCAGGTCTCACGCATTTCCGGCTTTTGCAGGTTGTCTAGTTAATTTTCTTTTCTTTTGATTTCAAGTCATTCCTCTATGATACATGTAATTGCTGAGGTTGTCCCTTTAAAGAATAGCTCTGGTCATTTCTATATTTACCTTATATGTCATTGATATGTCCTTATGAAGTGCTTCAAATGCCAACTTTCTCAAAATTCAATTGATTTCTGTATTTTTTTAACACAATTAATAATAAGCATGTGATTAGTGTAGTCTCCCCTTCGAAAAATTCCGGGAAAAAATATGGCGTACGCAAGTGTTTTAGCGAACGCTAAACTTTAGTTCCTGCTACTACTAACCACATGTGCCGCTATTACTACTTACTAGTTATATCAATCAATGACCTAGGTCACTGTACTGTTATTTGTTATGCTTCAGTGATTTCATCATCCAAAAATTGTCCAATCAAATTATAAAACAAAAGTTTAGCGTTCGCTAAAACACTTGCGTATGTCATAAGTTTTCCCAGAATATTTCGAAAATGTTGGATAGGGGAGACCACACTCATAACATGCTCATTATTATTTGTGTTAGGAAAATTTAGAAACCAATTGAATTTTGACAAAGTTGGTATTTGGAGCACTTCATAAGGACATATCAATGACATATCAGAAAATATAGAAATGACCGGAGTCATTCTTTAATGACACGTTATTCAACATATCGATCATCTCTTTGATTTTTGTTCGATTGTTGCCATTTCCGGTGTCCTGTCTTTTATGAACTTTTTTACGCAGGTTTTTTTATTCCAGATTTTTTTTGAAAAAGTGAAATACTTGTTTTCCTCTCTCAAAATGCCAAAACTCAGTGGTACTTCAGCAGTCCTCGTGGCTTTAAATCATTATTCAATGCTTTATGTAGTTGTTATATTTTTTTTTCTCTTCAGCGTATCCATCTTTTTTATGGTTATCTTCATGCGTTTTCTCATTTGCCGTGTGTTTTTAAGAGACAATTTTTTTTCCAGAACTGTTCTTTTAAACGATGGACAACGCATAACGTTGCACTTCTCCTGAAGTGTTGAACTTCACCTATATTACCACTGGTTTTGTGGTATCATACTTTATTGCTACACGCATCATTTTTTTTTTCAAGGTATTTGTGTGAAACTAGTGAAATACTTTGAACGCAGCATGGTATTATTTGAAAGTCTTCCACAATTACTTAAGCTGGTTGTACCTACTCTCCAACATAGTTATTTTTTCAGGTAAATCCGTTGCTTGTTTACATTGTTGTTTCTAGCTTTTATCTTTCTGATCAATTTGGGTTGTCCTGAGACTTGATTTGGTGTTTTATATTCCACTGCAATCCAATAAACGGTGCTGTAATGCCAAACTCACATTTTACTAACACTTAATTAACATGTCAGACAGTGTATTGACACCATTTTAAAACCATACTGCTCTTTATATCTTTATGATTCTTTTAATAGCTTTATCATGTCACACTTTGCCACCGCAACGCCTGATATCTGAAGTAAATGCAACAAGCTTTTATTTCACTTCATAATCAGTACTTTCCGTGCTGCCATAAACACATGCCAGTGCAGAACTTTCTGCGCTGATGCCCACAACCTATAATTTATTGAAGTTAGCCATTGTAGATATAACAAACCGCCTTAAATAACCGATATGACTATCCGCCTGAATAGTTATAAATTACCGAACTGTAGCGCTAGATATTGTAATACCAAGTTGTAATAATAACTGACCTATCGACCGCTTTGTCTCACCTAGTCAATGACAGTTTTTGCTAATATCACAAACATAGACTTATTACAAGATTGCCTGTCTCCATCAAGATAGACAACTCCTGGAATGAATGTTGAAACTATATCTTATATGTCACCAAGAACTAGTGACAGTATTTCGGAGAATAAACATTGAAGTTTTCTTCTCTCTAGAATAGTCAAAATGCTTTATTTTCATTGCCGAAGGGGTCTGTGATCATCTCAACGATGTATGCCTCCATATCTGTCTATGTTTAATCTTGCTTAGCTTCCGATTTTCGCTTTGTGTCGGTGCTGAATAAACCTGTAAGTTAAACTTTTTTGTAACACAAATAGAATAAAAATGTTTCCATCTGTGTGGCATCTGGGACAGTGGTTCACATCTAGAAAAACAAATGTAACAGCAATTATGACTATGGTAGCTGGTGGGTCACTGTAAAAGTTGCGCTGGTGTCCTAAACCAAACACATTAGCAATTTCAACAATTCAGTGGATATCTATCAGCTTTCACTTCTGCTATCAAATGCTGTCAAAATGTGCTACTTGCCTGTTTTCATATCGTTTTAAAGCCCTTATTATTGTAAGATATATCAGATGCCTGAGAATGTTACATCCCTAAACCAGCATTTTTTCAACCTTCGCAACAAACAGTTGCCATTGTCTCATTTAAAAATTGAAGAAAACTGAGATTCAAAAAAACGACTTCCAGCTTAGCAATCACCGAAATGTTTCAATGGCAGCAATTATAGCTCAATTGCATTGTCAAAGTGGGGCGCAACTGTTTCCTCTTTTATGTATTTTCCAATGGATTGTGGGTTTTTGGTTGCTTTGGTCCTTGATTGTGAGGATCTCATGAGTGATTCATAGCAAGGACGTCCTCGCATTGTTGTCTGTCTGATAAAACATAGAGATGGTTTTATGGTCTGTAACAGATCACTGTTAATAACATGCGCTTCTTGCGATCGCTGACATGTTGAAACCACATACCTTGTATATTTATAGCAATGTATAAATATATGGCTTTGGATAAAATAGTGAAATCGATCTGGTCCCTATCATTTTAACTGCCTCGTGATATTTGCTGTGATAATTTAATGCGGACTAAGACATAATATGCCACCGGTAAGCTACTGCAGAATGAGTATTATTATTCTAAATTATAAATAGTATTTCGATTTATAATAATAATGATAACAAGTATTGGTTGTGGTTATTATAATTATTAATTATGTAGCTAGTACAGATCGATTTTTCTATTCAGACTTCGGGCATTAAAAATTACCTCATTGTGTAAAGTGATATGTTGTAGTCACAATAATGTTACATTTCTTTGTCTCACCGTGATAGTTGCTGAGAAAACGAGTTTTGAAAACAGAACCCTGAGCACCAAAACCACTTAGTTTTAGTTCCACAGCTGATGATGTATGCCTTATTTTTGTTATATTAAAGTGAAATGAAACTGAGTGACGCTTAACCACTCATCCGTTGTTATTTTGCGATAGCTAGCTTCATTAAAATTCATATAAAAAATTACATTTGCATCTGGAATAGGGATAGCAAGTGCATGTAAAATATTTATCATCAAAAAATGAAGTATTATGTCATCGATATATCCAACTACCAATCATTACGGATGGAGCCGATAGTCTTGTTTTTCAGAGTTGCCCCATCGGTAAATAAAACTACTGACTTGAAAAATTCCCTAATACAAAATTATGCACCACATTGGTGCAACAACCCCTGCCTAATAAATAACAGCCAGTCAATATACACCTGCAGGCAGCTTAAGTTCAGCAGTACCTACTTGGCTCACCGAAGGAAAATGGTTTGACCTCCATTCCTATGGTTATGGTATGTATTGATATGCACACTATATGTTGAGTTAACGGCCAACCAGGATGGCAAAACTCACCCAATCTCCTTGGGTCAGCTATCTAAGGCGAAATGAGTTATTTTCTTTATGTACATACAAAAGCATAATAAAATATGGTGACAAACTTTCTACACCCTCATCCTGCAGTCCTCCAGATAGCGCATGCATGCAGACCATCGATTTGACTTTGCTAGACTAGTAACATCTTGACTGAATCATAAGCAAGCATGCCACACATATGATACATTGCATACAATTGTTGCAATTTTACAGGAGGTACCAGTAAGAGATATACAGCTAGAAGAAATTAGCCAACAAACATTTTACACCACTCCCACAGAAAACCAGGTTGTTTCTTACACAAAAATGTAGAGCTGTAACTTTAAACAGACATTGCAGCATCTATCAAGACAATTTCTACGATAAAAGTATGACGTACAAGAAATGGGAGAAATATACTTTATAAAGTGATAATGCTCAATAGAATCGCCTAGGCAACAAAATAGTTATATTTTGGTTTGACAATGAAGTGGATATCATGTACCGTTAGACCTGCTCTGCTGTTGTGTTGCTTGCACCGCTCAGTCATGAAGTTTTTTTCTCTCTCTTCTTTCGAGTGAACAACCTTAGGTAATTTTTGCTGTTAGTCATTATCTTCATCTGCCAAGGGCGCGTATCTAGTTTATTAGCCAAGATAAACTAGATTCTTGTCCTTGATAGATGAATATATTAACTAACAGCAAATATCATCTCAGGTTGTTCTCCTGATAGAAGATATAGAACAAAATATCATCACTGAGCTGTGCAAGCAGCACAACAGCAGGTCTAACGGTTAGCAACCAGCCAGTTAAATGTATCAAAGTAATGCAAAACAAAGTTATTTCTTTATAAAGAATCAGTACTCACCATATTATGCCTAACAGCATCTGAGTCGGATTGTATACCAGATATTCACTAACCAAACATTATTGGTTTTTTTGAAGATTGTACACAAGGCATGTTAACATTTCAACATTGATAGGATTTAATCGATTACGCTTTTTTGTTGAAATATTCCCTGCCATACTGAATAATTGCTCTGATGCTACGGAAGAGGAATTTACACCGAAGTATTTTTGTGCAACTCTTTGCGGCATCGAAAACTGTCTTTCGTTCTCACTCCACCACTGATTAATGTGACCGACCTTGCTAATTAGCGTTTTGGCCATTTGTCTGTAATAGTCGGTCTGGACACAAAAGCAGAATTTAGTGGGCCGCATTGCATTACCTGATGGTGGAGTAGCACAGTGAATATATGAACGAATAGCTTAGTAAATCGGAGGATTGCTTGCTAACATACAGAGAATGAGACATAAAAATTATTACTACCTTCCTGTTTCGGTGGTAGGTGCAGCCTGTACACAAGATTGGATTTATCATCATCCGACTTGAGTAAAGCCTATTTCATTTCTCTTTCATTCAGATCAGAACTAACCAAGTGTTTCAATATCCTGGATGTAAATGCCTTCTGGCAATACACACAATAGTCCTTGCGCATATGCCTGGTCTCTTTTGTCAGAATTGAAACTCCCACTGAAAACATTTACCAAGACTATTTAGAACAAAAAAGAAGTTACATTTGACCATTGATTAAGTTGTTCATTCATGTCCATTGTTCTCCAACTTGCTTACTGTTCTACAACCGCCATTGAAAATTTGTGGCTCTATCACTTCTTCCTTCACTGTCTGCAACATTTAATGCTAATCTTATAACACAACATTAGAAAAATAACAAGAGCTTTTTTGAATTAAACAACTCGTCCAATCATACCCGAAGTTCCTCATCCGAATTAAATACATACATGGCGAAAGCTGAGCCTCCTTCAGCTGAGACCTGCCACCTGCTTTTCCACAACCACATCAATATAAACTGAACACCTTGCTTAAAGGTTGTGCAGAACAGTTGATCACAAATAAAATCGATGCCGTAACTAAGTTCTAGTGAAATTTGTTACCCCATCAAACTGACTTTTGTGTGAAAAAAATGTATATGAACACGAGAATCCTTTCAAGTTTTTTTCATACGTTTATTGCCAATAGAAAAGAAAACTCGTTTAATTGATGACATGCACCATTTGCTGATCGACGAATGACAAAAACTTTACACTTTAGCGGTCAAACTACCCTGTAACACATTCTCAGAAGGGTTACTGCTGATGCAAATGAAAGACTGAACTTTGTTCCCCAATTTTTTTTAGAGAAATTGAAGATCTTTTTACAGTTTTGAGAGAAGATATAATTGAGCTTTTGCAATCCCAGTTTAAATTGAAAAAGTGCCTCTTTTATGTAAATCTTGGTCACGGTAAAATGTATAAAATCTTCTGTTTCATGTTCATTATTTGAAAAACTTCTTCATTCATATTTGTATTCTTGTGGAGAAAAACAATCATATTTGGCTGTTCCGCTGGGTGAATGAGGTGATGTAAATAAATCAGTAAATCGTTTTTAAGCATTTTTTTTTAATAAGCCGCGTTCAAAAGTAACCTGAGCAAGCCGCTCCCTACTTGAGTTTGGTTTGAATGCAGTGTAGTTAGCCGTGCGCATTTAATCAAACGGTGTTAAGGAGTAAATGACTGATGAGATTAGCATGAATCCAATGAATAACTTTGTGGGCAAAGTCAACTTTTTCGTGTTGAAATCTGAGCCAAGCAATCACGCTCCGAAAAGGGTAGCATGAACTGCCTGTATTGCACACTCTTTCTTCATAAACCCTAGTGTAAATTGTGCTAAATCCATTCGCTAAAATAAACTATAACTCATTATTTATTTGTAATGTGTTACAGCCATTAGTATGTTGTCGATTGAATTGGTTTCGCTTGATGGAAGGTTTGCATAGTAATGTGTACCTTGTAAAAATAAACATGTAGAGCTGGTGACAAAGTTTAATGTAATTATTGTTATTAATAGGAATAAGTAGTTTTTATATTGTTAGTATTTCTATTATTACCAATATAACTATATTAAACAGTTATACATATTAATATATGACAATAATTACTATATTTAATAGAGACATCAGCTTCAAATTTGAATCTGAATGGTTAACCCTCATTGAGACCTAAATCATCAATGTTGCCACTCAGGTCTGAGAACTTCCATGAATATAAATGAATATTATTACTGAATTAAAACCCAATAGATGTTCAAGTATGTGATCGTTGTCTTGCAACGCTGAAGAACAAGGTCAGGTACAAGAGTATCGTAAAAACTAACGTGCACGGACATAAACAACAGTTGACAACAGTGTCAGTGTTTAAAATCAAAACTAAACTGTATACAGTGATCAGACTCTACCGCAGCACTAGGGATAGAAACATCAGGCATGTATGGAGGGGTTGGGTCTGCTGAAGAAACAGGACCAGCTATCAACAGAAGTTCAAAGTCTTAAAATTGTGAGAAATAGGTATCAAAACGGTCAGTGGCTTTAATTAAGTTGTACACACCCTACCCTAGTCAGGGCTATAGTGGCAACTAAGATATAATGTTCCTGTGTGAACGAAGGAGTTGACCCCACTAAAGGAACTAGTTCACTTACAATCTAAATTGATAAATTCTCAAAATCATAGACTTGTATGCTGCGAACTAACATTAACAATCATCAGTCGACACTTCAAAAACTTTTTAGATTACTCAAATCTACGGAGTATAGAATAAATTAGAAGTTAGGAAACAACTCAACTTCTTATTTGTGCCAATACGCAATGTTGTCAGTTTATAGTAAATTTAAGAAAAATTTACATGGCTCAAAATAAACAATTTGGTTGATATCAAACCCTGACAGGGCAATCCGTTTAGTGTTTGGTCTACTGAATCAAGAACAGGAAATCCCTCTGGAACAACCCCATCAAAAATAGGTATAAAAATTCACTGGGGTTTTGCTATTTTTCTAGCTTGAGTTTGTGTGATGCACACGTAAAATCTGAATCGGTATCTCCTGTTACTGTGCCTCACTGTACATTGCGCCACTCACTGTATGTACAATACATGAAGTGCTTGTTTGCTTGTCATATTACCCTACAGGATGAAAATAGTCGTTGGAAGTTAATTTCGCGTTTACTCGAGTTCAAAATTTGCGACATATTATTTCCATTAAAAATTAATGCCATTTTTACATCAATTTTTACTTTTACTTGTTTTTTCGGCGGACTCATAATAAAAATGTGAAGTTATCTTCTCTTACCACGAAGGTTTCCCAATTCGCGAAAAATAATATCCGTTATATTATCAGAGAGAAGACAACTCGTAAAATTAACTTCCGTTAATAATTTCATCCTGTAGGGTATTCATACATTTTGTTTGACCAAAGTATTTTTTGAGTCGAAGAGTTTTGTGTTTGTCCATACAAGTTAGGAACAAGCAAAGGAAATCGGTTATCATTTTTTAGAACTTTTGCACAGTCAATTCTACATGTATTAATAATCTTGAAGTCAAGGGACAATAGAGAAAATTTTTTGGAGCTGTTTGGCCCTATGACATCAGAAGTATTTACTGTACAGGATTTCGTGTCTGGGTGGTAGCCACCTGTACACTCTCCCGATATGCTCTGTTCGACCCTAAGTCAGCGCTCAATAATGTGCTTATTATTGTTTACAGTGCGTACATTGGCTTGTGCAGTTTTGGGTGCGGCCGAATCGGATTGCTGGCAGTTTACAATAATTATCTAGTAATTATTGGCTGCGTCCGAACATGTCTATGTCCGACAATAATTGCGCTGTAATTATTGTTTAGTTTAGAGTTTGTTGCGAACTGTTGCTAATGACAATACTCGTGCTGAGTGATTGTCTAGTTTATAGTTTGTTTCGAACTGTTGCCACCGACAATAGTTGTGCTGGAATTATTGGAAGTCGAATCTGACTCAGTCAAGACCGACGATAATAATTGCACTATAATTATTGCTTCCTACTTGGTTGGATTCCCCGAATCCGAATTTATCATGAGCCGAACTATCAGGGCACTAGGCGTTGTGTTGTAATCCTCACCTCAGGTGAGGGTATACACAGTGATAGGGCGAACCGTTCTCACTTTCCACCTTAGCTTCGTGCTTGCTAATAGTCGACCAGGTCAGCGCTTGTAGTTTTGGTGCTCCTAGCTGTGCTTGCTTCTGAGAGAGAATCATCTGAGAGTCAGGCTAACTCTGATTTTTATTATCACAACACAGATATTTATACAGGGAAGGCGGGTACAAGTTACTTAACCACACCTAGTAAAAATATTGGTGCAAGCCACGCCTTGCCCTTACAGTAGCACCAAAATGCATTTATATAATTATTTCGTGGAAAAAGTGTAAATAGAAAATAGTAATAATTATTATTTGGGCCCATCATAGAACTGTTCTAGATAGACACCGTAGCAATAGAACTGGGATAAACATAGACAAACATAGTGAGTACATATTGAGATCGTAATTAGACAGTGAGTTAATATCTCAGACGATTGCATAGACAAAGAGAACAAAGGGTGAGATGGTATTGAGTCAAAGGCTCAGACTAAGTAGGAGTAGATAATAATAAATGTTCGCAAGACTGGCGTCCCTCACATTACGACCTGTGGTCGTAAAAAGTACAAAAAATATTAGGTGATCGTAGCTCAATGTGTCGCGAATCTAACGAGGAATTAGTTTAGAATATCATAATTATTCAATGAACTGTTACAGTTTACGGGACAAATCATCAAGAAGATAACTCCCACTTTTTAAAATTGTCTAAAGAATAAAAATTGAACCGCTACAAACTTGAATGGTTTGTAAAGCTGCCCATCAATTTAATTAATTTTAAACGGTTGCAATAATTTTGATTAATTTTTAAAGATGTAAAACTGGTCTATGATTATGAAATAATAAACTCGTTCATTAACAATTTATTTAGTGTTCTGTTTCATTCGAGCCCTACGAACGATATAAATAAATGCTGGGTAATTAATAAAATGCTGGTTAATTAATATTTTATTCAGTGAGGTATGTTTTGGTGACCCATGAGTTCCAAACAAAATGGATACTGATTGATGAAATTTGTTGCCGGTCTGATTATTTTTATTGCAATTTGTTTGGGGAACAAAAGCCACAAATACTTTTAATGTAAGAGAAAGACCTGACCCAGGTCCACACTGAAGATTTCACTTTTGTGCAATGTGAAAACTGAATATCATTTCTGGAAAAAGGGTATTTTGCAAGCTTGTTCGCGGTTTTTCTAATTGAACCTTTTTCTTCAGACCTGACTTATGAGATAATCAATAAGCAAATGTTTCATGTTGGCATTTCTTAACATCAAAGACCTTCATCATAAAATTGATCATTAATTATTAACATGAGTCTATTGATAAAAAACTGCGACCGAGAATATTAAAAGTATCAATCATGGGTTTATCGAAAATGAGGACAAATTATTGCGTAAGGACTACTATAGAGATTAAGCAACTCTTTGCGTCAGTTATTGACGATCGGCTCATACGTTAAAGTGCAGATTTATTAAATCGACATTGGTTGAAGAAGCCATAGTAATAGTGCAATAGTTGATCACTTTAAATTGAACAGGTAAAAATAAAGTAAGGTAGAAACTAGAAAGACAAATTGATGTACATTTTACACATCTTGAGGACAAAATACATTTGGCTGTCGTACAAGACATAACTGATGAGGCAGATTTAGCTGCAATGAATAGCAGCAAACATAAATAATCCGACATTGACAGAGCACCATAGACTTATCACTAAGTTTTATTATGCAAAGTATATGCACATTCTTGCCATTGTGCTCATGGAAAAAATAGCACATGTCAACATTACATCGCATCTACGAAGTCCGACTTTCTGCTGTCTAAAAACTCTAAAATGGAAACTGTTTTTTGCTACTATCGCGTCGGATCCGCATACTATGCAGTTCATGTCACAAAATACTATGCATAACTCCCTACTGATTAATAACATTGAACATCAACTCGATATCCTGAACTCATTTAAACTGAAAGCTAGCTAGATAATTAGTAAGTTATTTCCTGCGAAACTAGCAGTGATTGGGAAAAGTTTAGTTAGCGCAAAAGTCAGTCTGAAATTTTGAAACCTGTTCAGTGTGTAGAGTCATGTCCTGTGATCAAAATGAGGTCAAATTTGCTAATGTCATATCAATATTTACCTGTTAAATCTAGTTTTGAAAAAAATGTACTCATCGTCAAACAAGTGCATTGGCTGTCTCCATGCCAAGCGATAAATGGCTTCCAAGCGTGTAAAAGTATGGAATATGACATTTGATATGTCAGGGTCACTGCTTTGAAAAGGTAGATCATCTAAAAAAACTTCAGGTTGGATCAGTAGAGTCAAAAGATTTTTATTTGTACTTGAGTCACTTTACTCAAAATTTGGACATTTGAGATCACAAAATGCAAAAAAAGTTATCGTTGCACCTGCCCAATTTTTTTAGCAGTGTCCTAGTACTTTCAAGCAAGCTATGTCAAAAAATTGTATACTGATTACGAGCGATTGCAAAGTTATGCCCACTTTTGTACGGCGGTGATCGCGTGTAACATATATTGTTCAACGGAAGAATATGAAATGTACTCAGCCATACAGAAGTTAGTCAGCTGTAGAATTTGGTTTTTAGTGATGCCAAAGGAATTTGCTAACTATCACAAGGACAAATAATTGATTTACGTATCGAGGTTGCGATGTAAAGTGGTAAAAATTTGTGCTGCTAAAAACAATCGACCGGCAGTATTAAGCCAATCTGACAAACCAATACTTCTGTATCCCATATGTACATACCTTATAAGACATAGATTTTACCAAAGAGATGTAACCAAACCAACTGCAAGAACTTGACAATTATTTCATATATGGCAGCAGCACAGGCGTATCAGTGCGACTGGACGTGTGTAACAAAATTTTTCAACGGAGAAAAATTTTCAATATAAGTAAATATCGCTCCAGAACCATGTTTTGAAAAGAACATGTACCACTCAAAGCAATAACATCGGTTTATTTCACAACATTTATTTCTTTTCCTCAGTTCCAATTACGAATAACAGCATAACAAATAGCAACAAAGTGCCGAACGCTATCCCAATCTCGTCGTCTATTCTCCTCCACAGCATCACCTGAAGTAACAATTGCGATTATATATACCAATTTAAACTGTAGAATAGCTAATAAACAATTTGTGTACAGAATAAATAAGATCAAGTACTCATTACCTCTTAATGTGGCATTAGTTGTTAAGGAACTCTTCCCAGTCGACTTCATCGATCTCAGCTTCTAAAATTTTTGAAGTCCAACTTGTCAACTTTGCTTGATTGTGCTTTGACAGTCATTAGATGCATGATGGAAGGATTTGTATAACTCAATATCAGTCAAACCAACAGTCACAAAGCATAGAGAAGTATAGCTATTAGTTATCTGAGCTTGTGGTTATGTTACTGTAGCTTACACCAGACAGTAGAGCTGTTAGTAAATGGTGCCAAGAGGTTAAATTGCGTATGAATACAATGGTTCATGCAAATATTCACCTAATTGGCAGGTTTAGGTGTTCAGCCAGCCATCTAACCTAAAACAAGCACTGGCAATGTCACTACCATTTAACAAACTTCAACAAATAAGTACCAAATGCATACCTCCAAGTTTCACTTTCTGTACAACTGCTCTGGGAACCGCTGCACAACTTTCTTTGGAGCGGCAACCGGAACAAAAACGTGAAACAGAGAGGACCCCGACTGCACCAATGCCATAGGTTTGTACTAGCTGCCATGAATGAATCCCTATCATCATAGAGACGTCTCTCTCCTCAATAGCAGTTCGCTCTAGCTGTATCTCACTGCCTTTTTGGAAGTCCATCCCACACCGTTAAACTTCCACTTGCCGCTTCAAAAAGAGCTTTGGTATCATCTATTACATAATTTTTAGAGATGACCAGTCGAGAAATCTTCGTCTTGACCGTCACTGGGCCCCTTCCCATGGTTCTTTCCAAAGAAGTTCCACATAATCTCTATAGCTGGACTGTCAAACCGTCTTGCGATGTTCTGAATTGGCTGTTTGGACTTATACTGCATCGCAGCGCCGTCTAAGAATATGTTGAGTTTGGAAATATTTGGCTTAAATGTGGAGAGGTGGTCTATGGTCCCCTTGATAAAGGAAAACACTGCTGCCGAGACATGTTTCAAGTCACCCGATATAAATATAAGACTGTCAAGACCACGAGCAACCATACCATCGTTCTTGTAATTCAACACAATTGGGTGGATTGTAACTTGATTTCTGGCTTAGTATGCGCTTTGAGCTTCGTTTTGGCGTTGGCAAGTGTAGTTTGCATCCAAGTCAGCAACAGTAATGGCTTCATCATCTTGTAGTGTGGCTATAGCCTCCTTGTACACTCTCTGCTGCCAACGCCCCAAAAAACAATGCTTCCCAAAAGAGCTCAAGCTTTCCATCAAGCACTGAGTGGCTGCACGCCTGCTGAAATTTCTTAGAACATGTTTCAGCCTGTTCACCTCTTTGTCATTGACAATCGTTACACTCTTTTCCCATTGACGGCAGGTTACTGAGGTATTGTCATTGTCTGATGCCCAAAGACTCAGCAATTCTCGGACTTGTTCTGTGCCAAAATGTTCAAATTCTTGAGTCAAGCATTTCCGATTGTATCGGTACATGTTACACAGTGTGTACTCAGCTAGCCTATGAGCTAAAAACAAGCAATCTGCAACCTCCATGGCACACAGCTTGAGATCCATGTGTATCGCCTTCATCAAGCTGTCCATATATGCACATGTATCACATGTACACTGCAACCATTGCATTGCCCGAGAAAGCTCAACGTTGGATGGTCGTAGTTTTGAAAATGAAATGATTCCAATGTTGACATCGCTGTTTTGGAGGAGAAATTCCCGGTAAGTTTCTGCTATGCTGTGTTACATGATGCACATGGGCTCATCCGATTTCTTGTTCCTTCGCTTGTTAGGCATTGGTGTACTAACGTCGATGCTTTTGTAATAATCTGTTACAGCGCACTTGACGGCCATGCTAACTTTTCGACATCCATAGCCTCTTATGTGTGATGTTGGTAAGACTTGCTTAATCCAAATATTTTGGCCAGTGATTACTTGACTCGGCGCCTACGTTTTTATGGCTTTTGCAATCAATTGCTTTCCTTTTTTCGCCCAAGAAATATCCTTGACAGCCGACACCATCTCTTCTCTTGCCCTCTTTCTGCTTGCGTGGTGTTGCTTGCTTTATAAGCTGGTCAACTTGATCTGCGTACACCACTGGATCATTTATCTGCTGCCTCTTCTCTCTGCGACGTGCTGTTGCCACTCGTTATCTCTCCTCCTGTTGCTTCTTCAATCCT
The DNA here is from genome assembly GCA_945261195.1 of Cryptosula pallasiana. NCBI lineage: Eukaryota > Metazoa > Bryozoa > Gymnolaemata > Cheilostomatida > Cryptosulidae > Cryptosula > Cryptosula pallasiana. Next base: position 15,812 of record CALYOO010000504.1, read on the forward strand.
TTTCCAAATGAGGCTATTTCGCTTGCATGCGCACGATCCTTGGCCTTCACCCAATCTCTCTTTGTAGAGTTCGTAGAATCAATATAAAACTGCTTTTTAAGGCGTTTACACTCCCTCATATCCTCAGTTTTTTGCTTTGAATTCTGCTCTTGAGTCGCCTTTGGTTTTGAAACAGTAGTCTCCGCTCTTTTTCTTTGGCACATCCGTTGCATTCGGAGTCTGACAGTTTCATTTGTGCGCATCTTCTGTTCCTGTGTCATCTTGTCCCTATACTCCTGTGAGCGCTTACGTTCCTTCTCTTGCCATTCCTCATCTTTCCTTTCGGTACCTTTTGCATCGCTCCTAATCAGACTCTGCTTGAGATTTATTATTTACTTTGGGCGTAGTTGTATCTATGTAATATGGCACAAGCGACATTGTTGTAAGTTTAATTTAGATTTCAAGGAGGCTGTACTTTAAGTATGATTCACTAGCATCACTGTGTTATCGTCATAAAATGTTATCAAGGGTATTTAAAATTGTAGACATTTATATTAGTATTTTTAGATGTTATAATAATAAAGCGACCGTAATAAAACCCAATATATAGTAGTTAGCAAAATTATTTTTAACAAATGATACTTATCAAAATATCCATTATTTATCATCATTAATGTAACGTGTCTTTTATAATTATTACAATTAATTAATAATAATGTTCATTATTATTAATATTTAACAATATAAATAGTTCATAAAATAACAAATGATAATAAATTTTTATTATTAACATTTAACAATGCTTTTGTTAGATAGTGTGAATTAATTTAATTATTTATTCTTCTTAGCTTTAGACTTCAAAGATTAAAATTATGCTTCACATAGATAATAATCTCATATAATAATAAATTTTATTTATTATTAATAATAATAATTTGTTTATAATAATTATTAATAAAAAGTAATTATTAACTGTTGTGAACCGACCAACCACAATAAATATTACCACTACTACCATCTTCGAATAGCTATTTATAGTAAATATTTAATTGCTGATGGTGATCTATTGTAATATAATAATTAGATAAAAATCTTATTATTATTACTAACAAAAAAATGGATCATCATCATTGTTAAATGATAGTAATTTATTATCATTGACTAATTATACATAGAATAGTGATATTTGTTGGTTTACATGGCAGTTTCAGGGATAAAAAGCATCTATTATAACATAAACTGTAATAAACGATTGTTTGTAACAAGTGGAACGGAGGTTTTTTCTTGAAAAACTGTTCACTTACATCAGGTGTGAGCTCAGCGGAAGATTGGGAAGAATGGTTGAACTTCAGTACTCGAAAGTAACCCAATTTATATCACATTGTTCACTGTATTGGGTTGCAAGCACACTCAAATGATCGTTGTTCGTAACACGGATTTCAACGGAAGTAGTACACAGGCCAAGTCATATGAAGGGAGTTTTGAATTGGAATTTTTGTTTGCTATTTTATTTTGTGATGATGCTGTCACGTTTTATGGCGTTTTTTAATGCAAAATCAATGCCTTAAAGGCTGTATGATTGGATTATAAATCCTGTGCACTTTCAACGGAGATTACTGCATAAAACCAAAAGCTTGATTTTATTGTACCTTTTTTCATTTGTTTGAAAGATTCAACAAAGTTTTTACTTACCTGTCATCATTGAGGCATTAGCCTCTCCATCCCATTAGTTTTCAAACTTATAGGCTGACCCCTGCTTTGATTATTAGTTACTGAACTATAGGTCCCATGTTAATTTCAGCAGTTACGCATGAAAGTTCACCATTTTTTTCTTCTTTTTTCAATAATTTTTTTAATATTCATTTCCACATAAAATTACTTATGGCATGTATAGAGTATGTGTCTGACAGTTTCATACTAATTTATTTAAATCAATATTGGTTGTCACTGGCAAGATACTACCATCCAAAGTTGAGTTCTTTACCACCATCAAATAGTCCAATTTTCAGTGAAGTGACTGACTTAGAGAGGAGAGAATGCTGATTCACATGAGTGAAATTGATGATTTTACAACAGTTTTAAAAGGCTCAGTTTTTAAAAAGTGATCAAAAAATTTTTTTCAGAAATCTGTGAAGCGAATGAAAATGAAACAGCTCTAATGAGCATGTGCAATGTAGTTCTGCAACTATATGTTACAAAGTTTTATTAATGTTTTTGATGATTTTACACTTTTGCACTCTCAATGGAAACACATTAATCAAACATGATATACTTGTGCTTCAATATACTTTGGCTTGATTAGTCATAGAGTACAATAGAAGAACAGGATATGTCAAAGAATAATGATTACTTGTTATCCATAATTTAATTTACTAACATGCGCGGATTATTATTATCAAACTACCACAACCTAACATGAATTGAAATCTTCATTTACCCATGAGTGAGGTAGCAATGCTGTCAAACAGATGATGTGCCTAATTTACGATGGGGATGTTACGCTGCCGATAATATACGTCGGAAACTTAGTGATTAACCATGAGGAATATGAAGCATAAATGAAGTACAGGCCTTGTGCAACAATTCTACTGGCAGAGGGGGAAGAGTCCTCAGGTAAAGTGACTTGGGCTAGCACTACTGAAGGAACAGATCCAGCTATACAAGACAAGTTGAAAGTTTTTTAGGAGCCATGTATAGACATACAACAGTACACTGTGAGTTTCACAAAAAAATGTACAATACTTTTTTTGTAGCTGGTACATACAGTGTTGAGAGCAATTGTTGGTAGCTGTAGGAGATCCCTCAGACATGGTAACATGTGCTGACATTGCCAAAGTAACAGATCCAGTTACACAGACATATTGAAACAGTTTTAGGAGTCATATATATGCATACAGCAATACACCATGGATTTCCCAAGAAAATGTACATCAATTTTGGTGGCGGTACATACCATGTTGAAAGACAACGTGGAACATTTTTTCTTTGCGACACAATCCTTATATATTATGAATGGATTTTCGCTCAACAAAAACATCTTTTCAGTAAGAGACACCACAGATAATCCATTAAAACAGTGTCTTTGGACAGATGTATAAGCATGATACTGTTAGGATTATCCTTGAGGTTGCTGTCATACAGCAAAGCTGTAGTAAGACTTTTTTTTAGTCTCCTTGAAGTAAGCCTTCCCCTACCATTTGAACCTTTTCAAGAGAATTTTCCAAGTACATGAGCAGCTCTAATGTGTCATAGGTCAATCCGACACAATCTTTTTTTCAGCTTCCTTCAGTGTGTCTGGATATTTGCCAAATCTTATGTCTGCAAGCCTTGCGATCATACGTTGCAGAGCGACAGTCGTTTGACGATGGAGTTCGTATTTGTCAGACTTGACATTGGACAGTTGGCTATGTGTTCCAGCTGCTGTTTTCCTCTTTAATTAATTAAGCAGTTCTTCCACCAACTTGTCTGATGATGCCTCTATCTGGTGTTGATGAGGGGCGAAGAAATCGCGAATACTACTTTGCTATAAAAATTTTACTCTGCTTTCTAAGCTTCCTGATCCATCATTTTCTGAGTCATGTCTTGGAATAATCTGTGAATCTAACGATGGTATTGTGGGTCGATATAGACAGGCCGGTCATCCAATTTCGTGTAAAATGTGTAGCGCTGTCTTAAAACTGATTGAAGTTTTCACCATTTGTTTGGTTTGGCTTTATGTTGTTGTTAGTGGTGTTCGTATAAAACGCTGTCAGTCGACTTTACATGTAACCGTACATTGATTTGTAATTTGCTTATTTCATTAATAATCACACGATGTGTATCAGGGATTGGCTCAGGGATGATTTGCTTCTGAAGCAGCTCTGCAATGTGTGGGGAAATCACCTCAGCAGATGGAAGCTGAGATGAATGTGTGGGTTGTGTCAATGACAGTTATGTAAATTCATCCTCGTCACTGTCAGGCATTAAATAGCTGACATCTGTTTCCTTAAGCATGCGGTACTACACCTTGCAGCAACTCTTGATGGTGGGCATGCGGAAGTCCTTGAAGAATGGATCTTGTTAATGAGTTCTGCATCTGGGGGTATTAACACCCAGGGCTAAAGTCAACTATGTACAGTCCAGAAGCTGATTTCACTTGACTTATCACGACAGAGAACAGTAATGAGTAGAGCTTCAGGATGGCATTCGACGTAATCTTCTGAGAGAAACTGAGCCTTGTGTACTGTTGTTGCAAAACAAAGTACAAGTGGTAGTTGCAGATGTTGACAAACACGACTGCCGTATATCTATATTGCTAAACCTTAGGGGAGGCAACCTGTATAAGTATGGAAATGAACAAAAATGAAATTGATGAAATCAAATCTTTGACTTATAGTTTCAGGCATCCAAATTTACTAGTGAGATAAAACGGACTCTCATTGGTGTGCTTTTCAGAGTGATGCAATATCTTTCATATAAAGCCACAAATATATTTGTGATCATAATGATGAGCAAGTTATCCACTTCAGATACCCCCGAATAGATATTATTTTAAATTAGTTGAACGGGCTGATAAATCAGCTAGTAAGGAAGGCACGAGAGATAAATTTGCATTTGCCAAGATTGATAAGATAAGTTTGAAACTCGAATAAAATATTGAAGTTATCATACAGTAGAAATTGGGAAATGGTAAATTAGGACTTCCATGATGTGGCCCATTAATTAAACTTGATCTGCTTTCAAGTTATTGTTTTTTTGTGTGATCATATTATAACTTCCTGAGTAGTAGGAGATTTGTGTGAACATTCAACCTAGTGTTTTATTACACGTAACCACATCGAACATAACAGACTGATTTAAATGTTGATTCAATGTAGTCTATTCTAGATCAAATCCAAGGTAATTATATAGTAACTGAAGCATAACAGCACCACTGAATCACAGGTCAAATGTTATACACATTGTTCACCATGCAAAATCTCTGCTTTTTTCAATAAAGAAATATCAAAACAAGTATAAATCCCTTGAACACATATGGGCTATAAATGAAACATATTACTTCATTTACTACAATAGGCTTATATGGAAAAAGTAATAATATGTGGTAATCTAAATTTGCCTGTAGCACTAGAGTTTTGGTTGACAGTTGTGTCTAGCTCATTTAATGTGTGTGAGTCTAAGCGAAGTTTCGATGTCATGAGCAGGCACCATAAGCAAATCCTGTATCAACAAAAAACATGTTCACAAACATGAAACACTTGTACAGGAGAACACTGCAATTGGTGGGGTGCGATTTCCTAAGGCATGCACGGCAGAAGTTTACTCTTCTCCCAATCTCTACAAACAGCAATACAGCATGCAATGTTCATGTCTCCACACAGTGAAGTGTCCGAATCTAACCATTGTTTCTACATTTTGTTTAGGTTGACTTATATCATAAAGATTCATCGACAGTTCACACAAATTATGTTTCATACTACAGGCGGTTCGTATTGTTAACCTCAGTTCTATAATCCTCACACTGCAAGCAATGGATATTAAAACTTCACAATCGTTGACCAGATATCTCGCAGGAGTTGTCCTTTCTCATTATTCCTTGACCGAATATCTCGCAGCAGATTTTGGACAAGATTTCTAACGTTTCTAGTAGACCTACAGTAATAATTTTTACACCATCGTGTAGAGTAGACTCTACTCTATTTTTAGGTGTTTATTTGAACAAATTCTGTCAGTCTAAACAGAAGCGATTTCCTGTCAACCGAGCCATAGTCATTTTCGGGCAAGAAATAATTTTTCTTGCTGAGATAGTTTGAAATAATACTTTTTGCAGAGAACCTCCACGGATGAGATTTGTTCTGATAACTGGTTAGTTTATATTTATTTCAGCATGCTGGAATTGTTTAGAAGTGGAAATGACAGGTAGTATGCTATAAATTAATTATTTGGATGACGACGATATTGTTGACTAGTAATTTTTTATTATTTTTCATTTTTCTTTTCAAAGTGTTTATTATTATGGTTCTTTATATCAGAAGATTGCGCTTGAAATTCTCTATTCAGTGATGTAAAAAGTTAGGTGGTAGCTTGAATAGAAAAAAAATTAATAATATTCTTTGAAAAAATTTTCGGGATTTTCGCAAAAACATGGCCAACTTTGATTGACGTGTTATGGCTAAAGTAGTGGCCCATTAATTCTTCAAAATTACCTACTTGCATCAAAATTAAATTTTCTTTCTATCTGTCGCATCAGTTTTTTGTTTTGAGCTTTACTTTTGGTGCTTTTTTCAAAGCAAAAAAGTCAATTTTCAGAAACTTGAAAAAAAGTAGTGTCAAATAAAAAATATTTTTACCTGTTCACAAGTAGAAAGTTGGCTTTATTAAAAAATCTACTTATAGAATAGGTATTGTTTAGTCTGATGGTCTTCTTTTTAACTCTGTAACATCAACAACTAAATTTTAAAAATTTTTCAAAGTTTGATGATTTTTTCTCAAAAGCGCATGAACTTCACAAATCAATCAGGCATAAAGCAGACGAAAATTAAAGAGTTTTAAAGTAATAGTGTGGAAAAGACCATTATATTTCATGAAATGAAGCGGATCAGCAGTGTTGAACTAATCTTCACATCTTTGGCAAAGATATGGAAAAAGGCTCTGAAATCTTGCTAGATTAGTATGTCTGGCAGTCATAAAACTTAAGGTGGAATGACTGACAGAATCTGCACATTTTGTCTTGTGTAAAGCTACTGCAAAACATTAAACTTGATCTGAAAATATTGTAACTATTTCAGACTATTTTACGTATTTACCAGGAAGTCCCCGTAACTGTGCAAGTTGATGCTGTTCCAGCTCATCAAATTTTTTTGGAGTGTCATATTTTGCAGTCCTGAGCTGATTTTTTCTTTGTGATGCATCATTGTTTTTGTGACCATCATCCAAAAAGTAACTTCAAGTAGTAAACGAATCCATAAATGGATGAATTATTCAGATGGTTTTGAAATGTTTAAATGGTTTTGAAAATTGCAAACCACCTGCACGGCTTGAAAGTAGTATGATCAATTCACACACCGCATAAAACAATTTTGAAAGCGCATGACCTTGAAGGCAAACCACAGCCAACCTCGATTTCTTTATAACTTTTATGCAAAAAGTATAAAAGTCTGGCAATGATTAAAAATACATACAAAGGTAATTAAGGCGTTGGAACTATTGTTGGGTTTTGTGTATAAACCAATTTTTTAGTAAATTATTCCTTTCATCAGTTCGAGTGGACTGAAATTGAGTTACTGTCAAGTTGGATCAGCAATTTGGCTTCGAGTCTCAAAATAAATGAATGATTTCTGAAAACGTTTAGAAAGTTTGCAAAATTCTGACACTTTTGAAAGTATTCAATCGATTCGGAAAGTGTTCAATCATTTCGCAATGTAAAAGGCAGAACAACTTGTATGCCAACATACTGATTACCATCCTTTTGCTACAGATAGGTGAGTATTGTAAATTTATTTCAATGTTGTGCCGAGCAGTACACACACATGCTTCCTTTTTATTGCAATCAAACCAATCAAATTTACTTCTTTATCAAATAGTGTAATCTGGATGATAACATATTTCTTGAGAGCTACACGTACGAGAATTGATTAGAAAATGATATTGTGTGTGAAAACTATGTTTGAAATATATAACCATACAAACCCATATCCATAAATATAGTGCACATGTTGCGCGTCTTCAAAAGTTCTATTTTCAAACTGGTACTTTTGAAATGTCGCCCATTGCGCCACAATGCTATACAGTAAAACCTACTGATGTAAAAAAAATGATGTTATATCTACATTACAGAAAGCCCAATCTTCAAATGAGGTCGGCATTTAAAATTTTCAGTGTTTTCAGTGAGAGGGCAGCATGCTGTGGATGGGATGTGATTGCAACCTCTATGGTACCACTTGTAGCGGTGTAGGCTATGTAACTTATCATCTCTTGCACTCAAGCTGTGCCGGTCTTACATCAGTCGACACAGAGACAATATCTAATACAATAAACACCTTTAAACATACATTAAATAGCCAAATGTACAGGGCAGGCAATAAGTATCCGATATTACTCAAATTGTGTAAACAAATTCATAACTTGTATAAAAGCAATACAAGTGAAAGGTACTATTAATTGAGATATGCCAGATCCTCATAATATTTTTATTTGCTCACAAAAACTTTGAGATTTTATTTTTAAAAAGTATTCTTACAACTGGAACATGCCGCAATGGGCTCCTACTACATATTTGAAACCTCAATTAAGCGTCAAGACTAAACTTACTGGAAACGATTTCATCCTGACGTTTTAAAAATACCCCTTAAGCCTGCTTTCCATTTACTTTGCAGCCAAATCGCGGTTGATCGGAGTTGCTCCACCAATGCGAGCCACTGTATCGCAACGCCATACACATGAGTCGCTAACGAGGCATTAGCGCAAACGCACTGGCTGTTGCTAAGACACCGCTTAGTATGCCATGGGTTGCACAAGAAAAAGCACTTGTCAGCTGTATTATATAGGCATTCATATTGACCTCATTCATAAACGTACCTCGTCCGCGCTCCCAAAATATACTTCATCAAACTGAGACTCTTAGGTCACTGTTGTGGTTTCTGAAAAAATACATGCTCAAGCTGTTTGTCTCCTGGAGTCAGAAAAGGCTACAAGTTCCGTGCTGATATCCTTGCATTTTAATTAATGTAAAGCCGCCCATGAATTTCATAACAATGTTAGATAGGTTGCTGTTTTGTTTTTAAATTTAACAAAAAATTCCATAATGGATATTTATTTCTGAAATTAATAAAATATTACCGAAAAACGGAAGAAAATTATATTACTTTGCATAACAAAATTTGACCAAGAAAAATTAAAACTTTGAATACAAGCAATTGTTCATAGCTCTTATGGTTATAAAATGTTAAAGCAACACACACAGAAAAAAGTGGAACATTTGTGATTAAACAGGTGATTAAACACTGTAATGATTAATATAAGAGTACAATCCGGCATCATTAGGGGTGATATTTGGTATTTCAGTAGAAAATTTGGGAGTGTTTGCTGGAAGGAGTAATTAAGGATTAACATCAGACAATAAATTTGCCAGAAACTGTGAGTAGGTCAATAAATCACTCTCAGGGGATTAAACTCTGGTTTTAATCAGCTAGTAAGAACTTTACTCCTCAGGCGATTACAATGTGGTTCTACAGTGTTGTTATTCTACAAGTCCTTAATTGTTAGCTTTACTGACCCAGTAAGAACTTTAATCCCGAAATGATTGAACTCTGGCTCTTATCTTCAAGTTGGATTTTACTCCTGATATGATTAAAATGGAGAAAAGCCTTGGCATTTATAGTATGATTACCTAATAGCAAGTGGGGGTATCAATGATCGCCTAAGCATACAGTTTTATTGTCCCTGAATAGGCTATTATTTTCCCGCTTCAATCACTAACAAAGAGAGCACAAGAGGATGATGAAGGCTTACACAGCTGTCTCAAAAATCTAAGTTAATGATGACACAGAAGCAGGTAAATAAGATATACTACGAATACACAATTGTTTGTGTATTGATTAGTAACTAAGTTAAAATACTAAACTGAACAAATGATGTTGAATGTTGTTTAGTAACTAATTGATTGTTTTATTTTTTGTCACATTCAAAACTTTTGAACTTGAAGTGGCTGCAAATAAAAGTTGCTACTATATCATAATTCTGCATTTTAGAACAGTCACCAACTAGAGATGTCCTTCGTTAAGCAAAAATTGAATATACATGAAGTCAAGAGCTCACAGGTGATGAACAAACAGCTGTGATGTTGCCCAATCTTCATTTTCAACTTCTGAAGGTTTGTTGGATTCGGTTTAGTTTTTATTTTGGGATACCTTCTTATTGTAAAATGTGCCTAATGATGTCACTCTTATTTTAGGAGCTTGAAGATCAAAATCAGCCATCATCTCTCAGGATCAACTTGGAATCTATTGCATGTACGCGGAGTGTACCCCAGTGGATCTATGTCCTAATAGACTATACTATACTAATCATCATTCAATCGAGCCAGTTATTTTCATCGATTTCTTTTCTATCTTCTTAGTTGGTTTTATGTTGTAATCGCTGTATTTCCTTTTTAATGGTGTTGTACTGATCTCAGTTTCTTTGTTCAATACAAGTTGCCATTACATTTTGAAATAAGCTTTGTCATTTTCTACCAACTAGATTCAATACAAAAGAATTACTTCCAATTCAAATCGCTTCCAATATTTAATCGCTCTCAAAGAAAAACCGTACAGACATAGCACTCAGGGAAGATTAATATTGATCCTAACTTTAATCAATGACCGGACTAGCAATGCTCCAAATACAATCATCATGCGATTAACAATATGCATATACAGTGATCAGAAATGCTCTTGTTTTTAATCCTTGGGAGACTAACTCAATCCAAGTTTTAATCCCAAAGTGATTGAATACGGACCATTAACCAGTGCATTGGCTGTGGTAATAAATCACTCCCTGTTTAATCACATTTCAATCGCTCAGGTGATTACGTTCGTGGATAGTAAGAAT
>CALYOO010000505.1:0-26333 GCA_945261195.1 Cryptosula pallasiana
CAGTTACAGTTATATGAAAGTTTTCTTGGCATGACGGCTTTTAATTTTGTAACATTGAGTTTCATTATAAACAGCGACAGGGGCATTTTGAGTTAAAAATCCAACCCCTAACAAAATGGAACTGCACGAAGCGCTGAAAATCTTTTGTTAGGGGATGGAGGAATTTGTTATGGGTTTGCCTGTTAGGGGGTACACCATTAGTGTTAGGGGTCGAGTTTTATTATTATTATATTAAATTATTAATTATTAGCTAATTATTATTCATTTAATTTTGCAATTTAATAATTACTAATGATAATTACTATTATTATTATTTATATGTATTTCATTATTTTGATCATTTATTGTCATTTTTATTATAATAATAATATTAATAGTACTATAATTTGACTGCTTCAGATTATTATTAACTGTTATTTATAACAATCATTATAATAATTAGATAGTACAGGAATTTCCACAAGCGAAGCGAAATCGGTAAAAATCTCTCCGGACGTTATCTTGAAATAATTTTTTGGCATTGTTTTCCCGGACTTTCTGTCAGCATATTTCAAATAGAATGAGATTCAAGGCAGCTAGACAAAAAAACGAACTGCATAGCATAGTAATACTAGTCCGCCAAAGTGTTAAATTCATTTGACTCTAAGGCTAGGCTCTGGAGCTGACAAATAAAATTCGAAATTCTTCATGAAAACAATTATTTTCCGAGCACCATGATCAACTTCCGAGCATATTACTAGTTTATTATTTTCGGAAAAATTCTAATCATGTCATTGCTGCATGTTATAATTAATTTGGTGTAACATTTATGGTTGAAAATTGGTGTTTCTAAAACTTACTGGTAATTATTTTCGTTTAACTTTTTTTCGCGATTTGAGCGGAAACGCTAAATTGTTGCCAAGAATTCAACACGCAGTGCGGGGTTTTGGCATATCTGAGTGATTTTATTTCAGGTGATTTTTGAGTCGACGACTACGGTGCAATCTGCTATCCAGTTTTGATTTACGCAAAGATTTGTGAAAACTAAACGATCACCTTAGTCATTGAAATAAATCAAATTGGTACATGGTATTTGTTTTTCCAACATAATTTATATTTTTTATCAGATGACAGACATAAAACAGAACTAACAATACACGTTGAAAAATATTAATCAGTAATAATAAGAGCAATCTATTTAACAATAATAATATTGAAAGTTATTTTGCTTTGTTTATTTATTATATTTTATTAAAGTTACAGTGAATAGAAAAAATATATACCTAGTACTACTGTGAGGGACGCCAGTACTCTCTCACGTTTATTATTTATCCTAAGACAATCTCTCGCAATTATCGGCTGAGACTTTCTCTCATTGTATAATTCTATTGTGTAAGATTTAAGCTTTTAACTCACAAGTAACTCTCTGTCTACACAACGTCTACCGTTATATCTCAATACGTACTCATTGTCAATGCCTATGTCAGCGTTCTATTGTTTACCTGTGCCCATGTTGCTAGAGTCTATTTTGTGCGTTCTATCTCGTACCCAAATAATTATTATTTACTGTATATTATATTTTTCCACAGTTTTAATTATTACATTTTGGAGCTGATGTAAGGGCAAGGCGTGGCTTGCACCAATGTTTTTCCCAGGCGTGGTTGTTAACTTGAACCCGCCTACTCTGTATTTAAATTCATGTTTGCACAATAAAGTTCAGAGTTAGCCTGACTCTCAGATGATTCTCTCTCAGAAGCAAGCACAGCTAGGAGCACCAAAACTACAAGCGCTGACCTGGTCGACTGTTAGCAAGCACGAAGCTAAGGTGGAAAGTGAGAACGGTTCGCCCTATCACTGTGTACACCCTCACCTGAGGTGAGGATTACAACACAACGCCTAGTGCCCTAATAGTTCGACTCATCATAACGGTACGAACTCTGAGAGTTCGGGACCAATTAGCGCACCAATAATTCCAGTGTAATTATTGTCGATCTCGACTGAGTCAGATTCGACCCTAAATAATTCCTGCGCAATTATTGTCGGAGATAACAGTTCGTAACAAACTATAAACTAGACAATAATCTCAGCACCATTATTGTCCGAAGCCACAATTCGCAACAAACTCTAAACTAAACAATAATTACAGCGCAATTATTGTCGAACATAGACATGTTCGGATGCAGCCAATAATTACCAGATAATTATTGCACTGACTCCACACCAGATTCGGTTGCACACGAAACTGCACAAGCCAATGTACGCACCCTGAAACAATAATAGCACATTATTGAGCGCTGACTTAGGGTCGAGACAGAGCATATCGGGAGAGTGTACAGGTGGCTACCACCCAGACACAAATTCCTGTACACTACTATAGAAAAAAATTATCTTCATCTTTGGCTGTGCTCTTCTTCTTCTCATGGTTTCTATGTTGTCCTGTAAAATATGGAAGTAATAATGATAATAATATTATTATTATTGTGACAGATTTTTTTCAATTATCATTATTATTACTATGCAGTGACTACAAAACAAGGCTCGTACGCATTCTTATATAACGTCATGCTCGACTGATCCGCCTGCTAATTACATAGAGTTATAAAATAATTAGTGCTGTAAGGTCTTTTTGAAATTAATTTTTTGGTGGTTTTAAATAATGCTACATGGAAAATTTTGGTAGCATTCTGGTGGCAAGACGTCATACTATACTTTGAAGCTATTTTTAGGAACTTAAAAATTTTTTCTTCTTTTTTTTGGAGTATCTATAATAATAATAATAATAAAAATCTATTGATTATTATAATAAATAATAATAGTAGCGGTGGAGTGAGGGAAAATCTAATTATTATTAACTATAATAATAATAGTTACAGTAGTAGTAATAATAATTTTAACCATTAAGCCACACAGACAGTTGTTAGCTGTTGTATAGCATCTTCATTTGCATGTTGTTAAATAATGTAAAAAAATAGTTCTTTACGTTACCCTCTTTGGTAGAGCTGCCTTTGCAAAAGCACGAATATCCCTTTATTTGATTGGTCAACCATATGTTCATGAGCCAATGATGTGCCTTGTAAGTTTTTGATAACTTCATTGTTTTATCACAAGGATGGGTCAATGTAAATCTACAAAAGAAATAAAAGCAGGTAGTTGGGATAGGTCTCTGTTTCCTGTTGTAATGATAAGATTATTCAAACAATCATCAGGAGAAAAATCAATCCCCGAAAACCAAAACAATACCCGACATATTTTGACCCCCTAACGTTAGGGGGTTGGGAGTTGTACCCCCGAATGTTCGGGGGGGGGGGGGGGGGGGGGGTTACTCAGCACGCCTCTGAACAGCAAAACATGACATTATTTTTATGTGTAACAATTTACTACGTATGTATGGAAATGTCATGATAAAAATATTCAATATGTTGAAGATCAACTGAGTATTCTCATTGGTATTATGTCAATAGCTGGATCTGGATCACAGCTATTCGTCACAGACCAGCACTGGAAAGTAGAACTTAGATACTTTGAGAGTGGATGAGTATTGTATTCCAAATGACCCTGAAGAAAGGTGTTTAATTAAACAATTAACTAATTGGTGGTTGGAGAAGTATAACTTAGTGCTGTGCGATATGGTTTGCATGACCAACAGGTATTTTCCAACAAAAAAAAAATTAAAAATCGACCAATATTGAAATTAGGAGTTGTCCTCTTTTTAAAACTTCGGTATTCATGCAAGGAGAATCACTAGATTCCCATGCGTCGAAGTTTTGACGGATTTTTGAAGTACTGATTGTTGAAAAAATCAAAGCTTTGAACGGGCGTCTTTCCATTACCGAAGTTTTGAACTTCACATGCAGAGTTGTCTCTCTTTATGGGTAGGCAACAACAACGTATACTTTTTTCAGGTCGTTGCTGTTGGCGACAGAACGACATTTCGTGGAGGACGCTATCCATACTAGTTACAAACATGGCGTCTCAGCAAGAAAAGCAAATGTTCTGCTTCTTTATTAGTATGTGCATTTTATTCGCATCATATTTCTTGCTGATTAATCCGGTGTTGCAGTCAGTTACTGCTAGCAACCTAAACTTCATAATGAACATCACCAACGGAGCAGAAGAAGAAGAGGCTGCTATTGCAACAGCTTTTGCTTTGGGCAATTACAAAGTGACAGTCGATGAAGCAACTGGCAGGATCGTTGTTGTTGGAAAAGAGAAACGCAGAAGAAGGCGACCCAGATTCTGGATGTCCCTTCAATCTGTATGTATAAAGCTACAGTATTTCTGAAACTGTTATTAATTAACACTTCTCTATTATGAATTGAATAATCACCGCCCACTGACTGACTGTTGTTCATTTTCATGCAGCTTTCTTCTGAAACTTCTTAAATAATAATAAATGTTGTTATTATTATTATTATTATTATTATTATTATTATTACGACTTCTTCTTAGTCCTTTTATTATTATTATGATGATGATGATCATCATCATGACATGGTAATAATAATTGTTATAATTATTATATTTTAATGTTATTTATTAATATTATCATTTATTAGTAATTAACAATATTATTATTATATTTAATATCATTATTATAAACAAAATAATAATAATCATTATCAATTTAGTAATAATATTATTATTCGTTATTGTTTATCAATAATAAATTAGTAATAGCGGCTTGATAACAAGCCACACGATAATAATAATTAAATTTACAACAACAATGCGATAAAAATAATAGTAGTAATTATTATTATTTATAAATAAATAGCTATGATGATATGGTAATAATTATCTCTATCATTACTATAATAATGACAAATTATTATTATATGCAATCGATAACTCTATTATTCTAGTAGCAGTATTTTGGTAATAATAATATGCTATTCATTATTATTATTATTATGTGTAAATAATAAATGAAATTTATGATGAATTTATCGTTCATTACTGCTACTATTATTATTAATTACAGCTCATGTTATAAATAATAACATAGATAACTAAAATTAACATTATTTTATTGATTGTTATTATTATTACTTACGGCTAAGACGCAATTTTTTTAATTAAAACCTAATAATTTATTTGAAAAGCATCTACCTTAGTTTAATTTTTGTTACTCATTTTCAAATTATTTGTCTCACCAACAAATACCTTACAAATAGTATAATATAGAAATGTGAAATGATATGATAATTTGATTGAAAGTCGCAGCGACGTCACAATAATTATTTTCAAGAAAATTATATACGTACAACGTGTAATATAAAAAAGTTGTGCTCATAATAATGTGATATGCGGTTTCATGTGGCGATGGCTTTGTGGAAATTCTAATGATTAATCTATGAATGAGCCGAGAAGAGTGGCGCAAAAAATTGTTTTAAGTTTGTACTGCAATAGCCCATGACATGCTGAAAATTTTTCAATACATAAAGTAAGTTTTAAACCAAGTTTTTCAAGTCAACATATACGTAAACAGTGAGATAACAATGATTGATTGAATCTGAGCAGTCTATTTTTGGTTTACTGCTATTTTTTCAATTCTGTTTTTAGTCGCCTGTGATTCCAAGTTATTTGAGAACTATTTACCCAGCAATAATGAAAAAAAATCACAAAGAATTAAAGGACACTTTTTTATACAAATTTTTTGAATGAAATGAAGGTTTCACATTCACTCTGCGTGTGCTATAATGTTTTTTCAGTTTACTAACACCATCATCATAGTAAACAAGTCAAATTATTTTGTTATAGTTTTTAATAATAACTATAATAATCATAATTTATTTTTAATTTGACAACTATTAATTTTGTTAATTGATTTGCTAGAAACACGCGGCATTGTTTTTATTATTGCAAATATAAATTTATCTCATAATTCTAAATTTTTGTTTTTATGTCCCAAATGCAATTTTATTTAATTTTCAGCTAAAGAAAATCTTCCAAGAAACTTGTCTGTTATATTTGTAATTCCCATAATATATTTGGCATGAAAACACTTGAAGTTGTGAAAATATAAATAATTACGTGGAATTTGACAAAAAAATAAAATAGCAATTTCATTAACAGCTCTTTTATTAGTTTAGAAATCGAATAGATGTGTCTGAAAATTTGATCCAATATCAATATTTGCAGATAACGCCATCTTGGTACGATAACATCCTGCTGAACAGCAGTGACACTGTTTGGATTGAGCATTTACGGCTGCCTAGAGGGAGTGTCGAGGGTTTGTGCCACCTATTAAAAGATGAGCTAGCACCATCAGACCGCTCTGTCCGAGACCCAATACCACTGTTAAAGAGGTGAGTACAGATAGTTTCACCACATACTGTAAGTAGTCTGATACAACTAGACTCAAACAATCAGGCTTAATTTCCATTTTTCTTTTTTTAAAAAAAACCATGTTCATTACGCTCCACTGTTTTTAACTTCCACAAAGTTAGTTTGTGGAATTTGTAGAATTGTAGAATCATTTGTAAAATCATGCGTATAATATAAGGTACCAGCAGAGCTGTCTTTTAAGCGCAAAGCCTAGAAACATGGCGATAAATTTATAATTTAAAACAAATCGAGTTAAATCAAAAAAATTAACATTTGTTTGTTTTTGTTGAAAAAAAATTTTAAGTTTTTTCAACCTTGTACACAACCTTCTTAAACCCTAACATTAATTTTGTTTAAAAATGGCGTTCATCCCTCGCAAACCACCGAGAGGAAAAGTCAACTCCCACGACAGAAATGTGTTCAATCACCTCCTTGCATTCTGTGCTTATAAATGATTCAGATGCAGAGGTGGCTGAATCTATTACTCTGCCATATAGTTACCTGCTGCGAATTGACCATCGAAGTACCATAAAGAAAAGGTTTACTTACTCGACAAAAATGTGTTTGGTCACCTCCTTGCATTCTGTGCTTATAAATGATTCAGATGCAGAGGTGGCCTAATGTATTACTCTGCCATATAGCTACCTGCTGCGAATTGACCATCGAAGTACCATAAAGAAAAGGTTTACTTACTCGACAAAAATGTGTTTGGTCACCTCCTTGCATTCTGTGCTTATAAATGATTCAGATGCAGAGGTGGCCAAGTCTATTACTCTGCCATATAGCTACCTGCTGCAAATTGACCATCGAAGCAGTGCAGCAGTTGTGTTTTATATCCATACTAATTCGCTTTAACTTGCTGCTGATTTTAGCTATATCATTATTCTGAATCAATCAATGCCAAACTTTAGCTTACTAAGGATCATCTAACTGTTATACGCCCTTAATGAGAAAAAGATTCTATTCCTCGCATTATTTCAAGTCTTTGAACTTCAGTGTCATTATTAAGCATTTATTTAATCCGTAATTGTTAATTGTCTGCTTATTGTACACACAAGATTGCTGGCATGTATTAGAAGTTTGTATTTATGATTTTAGGGTATGCATAGCTTTGTTCAAGCTAGCCAGCTGTTCAGAATATCGAGGCGTTTCAGCATTATTTGGTGTAAGCCCAGTCTCTGTTTACAGACACTTGCATCAATTCACCAGGGCCCTTTGTCGGTTCAAAGGACATTATATAAAGAGGTATAATCTACAGGAAGCTATTGAAATGGCAAATTTTATAAAATCTCACTACCAATACTCACAAGCAATTGGAGCTATTGATGGTACACATATTCCGATTAATCCACCTGCGGATGGAAAATCAGATTACATTTGTCGCAAAGGATACCCATCCATAGTGTTGCAAGGGGTTGTCGATGGACACCACAAGTTCAGAGATGTATTTGCAAACACACCAGGCTGTGCTCATGATTCTTCTGTCGTTACCAGATCACCACTTTCAGAACGCCTGCCAAACATTATGCCTTCAAATGACAAAATTATCAGTGGCGGAATTGTGCCCTTACACCTTCTTGGTGACCCTGCTTATCCATTGTCACAATTGATCATGAAGGGATTCGTAGGTGCTTCACTAACAGCTGAAGAAGATAGCTTTAATGTCAATCAGTCAAGTGCCCGAATGTGTGTGGAGATTGCGTTTGGTAGGCTTAAAACAAGGTGGAGGATCTTGCAAAAGCGCATTGACACAGACACTCATCGTGCGCCGATGATTATCACAGCCTGCTGCATTCTTCACAACCTGTGTGAGGAACTGCGACTGCCAGCACCAGAGAGAAGCCAGGAGGATAACGTAAACGAACAAGCCTATCAACAACCTCCGCTACTTGCTACTAGGCTGGTACAGAACCCGGAGGGCATCATTATACGCCAGCGGATTATGAACTTTCTCAGCTCAACCCAACCTCTGAGAAAGTCATTCAGAACTGCATAAAACTGTTCATGAATGTTATCAACTCCAACCAGCAGTCAAATTAAGTACTTATTAGTTAATGAAATGTTTGTTTAGTGTGCATTAATTTCATATGGGTATGGTATTATTTTCATGCATACTTTATTGTTGTTCAACAGATTAAAATATTTTGTTGTACATTGAGTAATTGTCTACAAATCTTGCATAAGAACTAAATATTGGACTAAGTACTATACTTTATAAACTAATTACACAAAAATTACATCATGAATTTGATGTAAGTTTGTTTGTAGAGATTGCTAATATAAATCATATCGTCACACATAAAAACTTGTGGACATTATTAATTATGTAAAACATGAAAACAAACCAGTGCACTAAAACATAGCAGTAACCAGTTTCTACAAAAATAAACGTTTTTGCATGACTATTTTGAAAAAATTAAATGTAAGTTGTAAGTAAAAAGTCCTGAGTATGTTTGAACAACAAAAAAGTGAGTATTGCATATGTGTCACATGAAACCAATAAACTGCGACTACACCTTTAGTCAATAACATCTGGGACTTTGAAAAGGGGTCTTTTCGGATTTGGAGGGGTCAAGTTGGAGTTTTCACTAAAATAAGTGTTAGCTTGCATGTTCGATGACACAGGTTTCCATGTACTCTCAGTTGGTCGAGCTTGCTGCGGTGATAGTTGGGAGACAAAGTGAGAAGGCAGCATTGGTTGACACTGGTGTTGTGGCGGATAATGAGAAGTGGTAGTGGTTGGCGTATTTATCACACCACTGAAAGCTTGAACAGCTTGTGCGACCATGCCTGTAAAAGCAGTGGTCATATTTTTTAAAAGATCACTTTGCTGCTTGGACATCAGCTCCATATACTGTACCATTTGCTCTGTCCGCTTTTTCTCCAGGTTACGCATCCAAATGCTCTAGATCATTGCTGCTTGTACTAGGTCGTTTTCGAGAGGAAGGCAAGGCGCTGCCATGAGAAGTAGTTTTCTCACTGTTTACTGTGCTGTTTGTTGAGCTACTGCTGGCCCCAGACTGTGAACTAGATGGTCTATCAGCTTCCTCTATATTTTCTTCTCTATGAACAGTGCAAAATATGAATATCCACACTGTTATAAATCAACTAGATGTATATTTGCCTGCTGACCAAACAACTGCAATAGCAATATTCAAAATTCATACGATGCACAATGTACCTGTTTTCTTCATTCTCGATGGCTGCCAACTCCTCTGAGATGTCATTAACAATTGGTCGATGACCCATCACTTCATCCATCTTGTCATAGAACTTCCAGTCTGATGGCGGATTACCTATAAAAAACCACAGAAAATTCAGAACTGACAGATTCGCGTTTGTATAATTGCAACAGGTTTAAGTAGCTTTGACTGACAAAATTGTGGTCGATGCTGCTCAATAAGTAAATACAAGACAAATAATGCGAATGGCTCAACTAGTAAAAAGCTACACAAAAACTTTTTGCATCAATTTCTTTTCTGAATGCGTTTAAAGATTGTCAAGCAAAGTTTCTGTAAGAGTTAAAAGAGAAAAGGTTAATGAGGGGAGCGCCTATGTGTAGATGGTAATAGTGTTGGGGAACAGCACAGCACACAGATACCAGTCGACCAGGTGACACTTCGACCCCGGAAACGGTTCTATGCAACATTCATTCGGCTTCGGCCTATTTACATTTATTATTTTATTCCAGAATAGTGTGACTAACATTCGGCAGCAGCCTATTTCATAGCATATATTTTTATCCTATATATATTATAAAGCATTGCGTAGTAGGGCAGCACTTCAGTAAACAAACACACATGTATCTATTTAATCAGCCGTAACGAAGTGCTGCCCCCCCTTTTGTCCTGTGAGCCAATTAGGCCAGGTGGGCGTAGCCACCTTTTGTTGTATGCTGTCTGATGCAAACATGACGCAATACCTATTGTATAAATATTTGTGTTCTGTATTCAATAAACCAGAGTTAACATGGCACTCTCACTGCTTCTTTGAATCCTTTCAATAAGCACCTTGCGCACACACACAAAGAATAGCTGGCAAGCTAAGTGGAACTAGCAAAGAGCAACATACAAAGAATACTGCAACAGCAGTAGCACCTGCAAGCATTGCATACAGACAGTGAATAGTTACAAAGATAAGCAGCTACTTGGACAAGTCAATTAGCAGAACGAGCAATAGTCAGTAGAAAGTGGTCAGTCCAATCGACTTACACTGCACACTACCTTCGGGCGTGTGATACTGGAACGATTGTTCCACCTGTTAATTCGACCCTACGCAGTTATCCTGCCGAACTAGAAATCAGTGGAAAGTGAGGTAGTTGTGACAACTCCTCACTGTGTACAGCTTACGAGCTTGCAACGCTGCAAATCGAGTTCGGTCAGCCTAACTTGCTGACCTTGGGCTTGCTAGAGACGAGACGCTGTATTGCCTGAACACACTCATTACTGTGGGCCGCTGTACAGGTGACAGCTACCACATCACCCTGAAATCCTGTACAATATATAAATACACATCAATCCATAAAGATTGCTATGAATGTGACTTCCCACAAAAAAATGGAAGTAATTTATTTATCAGTGACTGGATTACCAATAGTTCACTTTCACACAGCACCAAAAAACACCCTTCAAATTGGCTGCCACCAATATTTACTTGTTAGTGGAGTCGTTATTAACATCTGTGTAATAGTTTCACCTATTTATCAAACTATAGTCTATCGTTAAATTATTATTTTATTATTATTGAATGATATTATTACTTGATTTTTATTATAACCGCAAGTAAATAAATGCTGTTGTTCTGTATTTTCCGACTGATTACTCTTGTAAGTTATTGTCAAAATACTAGAGAATCAAAGAAAATGGGTAAACAAAAATTTAAAAAACATTATAAGATTTCACTTTTTGTTACTAAGTAATCAGGTTTGAAATTGGACGAGCTCTTTTCGTAAAAATGACAAATAAATGCTCCGAGCGATCTTGTGGATTATAAAAAAGAGGCAGGTGAAACTACAGAAATAGTGACCATAGGAGAAGATGACCATGAGAAAAGGCTACCACAAGAGTAAGCAACCTTGGGAAGAGATGATGGTGAGAAGGGGCATGAAGCAACCATGAAAGGATGCTAACATGAGAAGAAGATATCAAAAGTGGAGGCAACCACGAGACAAAGCTACCACAAGAAGAGAAGAGTCTACACAGGGTGGATATGATCATGGTATGATGGTCTGGGGAGAAGGGTAAAAATTATGTCTGGCTATAACCATTTATTGTTGTTTACAACGAGTTATTCAGCTGGTTAACAATATATATATATAAATAAAAAACATTCACATGTGCTGTAGTGATGATGATTATTAAAACTTTACTGCTGCTGTTTCTTCTATTAATTAGCATCTTTCTTAGCAATAAATTTAATTATTATTACTATTACACACAATAGAAAAAAATAACAACAGTCATAATAATTGATTTTGTAATCTAATATATAAATGTAAGTCGGTTTTTGCGATGTTAGCTTAAAACTCCGGCACTACTGGATCAATCTAAATAAAAAATACATATTCAGAGTCGTCATTACATTCTCTAGGTTATAACACTCTTGAATTTTCATTTTGCTGGAGGATCGCAGCAATATTTCCGATAGAAATTTCATTCTCATCAGTTATGCCAAGTTATATCCGGCCATTTTTTTCTGCCTTTCATGACACTTTGATTATATTCCGACATGCTACAGCCTTTTGATTGGTCAGCCGTGCTACAGCGAATCAAGTATTGATATCTGTGCGCCATAAAGAATTGTTTTGCTAGCTTTCTTTGGTCTTATAATTGCTTCTCCACCAACTCACCTATCAACTGTATTTGCCTTTCACATTCTAACATTATCTCATTGCTTATGCCAGCCTGATATTGTTGTTTAGCAATTTTCTTCAAGCCCGTGGCTATATTATTAAAATGATTAATATAATGATAATAATAATAATATATAACAACAATAAATAACTGTTAGTTTTAGTAATAATCAAAATAACAATTAATAAACACCATCTCCTCTTGCTTTGTTATTTTTATGCTTGAGTAATTGTTGTTATTTTTATTGTTATCAGTAGTATTATTTTTTTCATTATTTCTATTATTTGTATTTTTTATGGTTATTTTTGTTGTTGTTTTCCTTCCTTTTATTATTTATTATTATTGTTATTGTTACCACTGTTCCCACGGTTACCGCTATTACCAGTGTGACCATTGTGACTATATAGAGTAAGAATAAAAGTAACAATAATAATAAAAGTAGTTCTTATTTATTTCGTAAAATTTAAAATAACAAAAATATTAATTATTAGTCATTGATTATTATTAATGTTCTTATGATTACTGTTATTACTGTTATTACTATTTTTATTAATATTATTTCTATCATTGTTGTATAAAAGTAGTTGTTTCTTTTTGTTTAAAAATCACTTTTAGTTAATAACACTGTGGTTGAATACTGCTCATTAATATTAGTACTGCTACACACTCTCATCTCTTCCATATCATTATATTCCTCAATTTAAGCACAAACAACTTTGATACAAATAAATATCATAAGCATTGAAACTTATGAACAAAAACCATAATCACAGTGTAACATAACAATAATAACAACTATGAATGAGCAATACTGGTAATGCATACAAAATAATGATATACGCCGCAATTCTCAATTTCTCTGGCTTTTTCAGCAGTAGTACTGTAGAGGAAATGTTACCGAAACCCACACAGGTTGACACCATTAACATTTATTACTTGCCGAACAGTACACTTATTTTATTACTTGCCGAACTGTATGCCATTTGCACTCACTCATTTTACCTACTTACATTTGTCTTATTATATTATATTGCTTGCACCACTTCGTATGTTACACACATGTGCTTGTGCAACCAGCCGTGCTACTAAGCACCACCCGTTCTATGTTTACTTGTGTTCTATTGGTATCCTAACAACCAATCTGCTGTACAGGCGTGGCCTGCTTTTGTGTTCATGCTGTCAGTCACTGTTATGTAATTTTTAGTGTATAAATAACCGTGTCGTGTCTAAATAAATCAGAGTTAGCCTACACTCTCACTTGCTTGTTGATTCACATGCATAAGCGCACTTATGCTAAAGCACAGGTAGCTTTGTAGAAAAACATAAGTAAGCTCTTGCACTGATTGCGCTGGCAGAAGAACTTACAAAGTTCAAACACTTGCATAACCGAACTTGGACAGAGAACTTGCACTGACACCAGTCGACTAGCAACTAGAATAATAGTCAGTAGAAAGTGGTCAGTCAATTCGACTCACACTGCACTTGACCTACGGTCAAGTGATACTGGAACGATTATTCAAACGGCTAGTTCGACCTCACACACCTATTCCTCTGGTTTAGGCTGAGGGCGAGTTGGAAGGCGTACACTGCACTGTTGTAACTCACTTACTACTGTGGGCCGCTGTACAGGTGACAGCTACCACTTCACCCTAAATTCCTGTACAATATCATCGTTTTATTATAGAGTGTTTGTGTATATCTTGCTGTGACAATTAGTTGATAAGAATAAATGAAATTTAATAATACTGTCCTGAGAAAGTTTCAGTCACTGAATCGAGATGACTAGGTGTATTCCCGGGCTAGATCGATGAATGTCTGCTATTAGTAATATTTGGGTTCCACATCGCTGGGAGGCAAACGTATCAATCCAGGTGTTTAAATTTTATTATATAATAAGAAATAATATTCATTGATCGGGATCAAATGTGAAGATATAAAATTCCAATGTGCATTGTAACGAACATAATTATTTTCACATATGTAAGCAATATCGTGTCGTTGATTCCTAACTGGTACTATTAGCATGATCATCTGTAAGTAGCAGATAGTGTTAGCGAGTCAAAGAATAGACAGCTCTACATTTGTCTGGTAGACAACGTTTATTTCAAAGCAATTCTTTGTTGATCGATTATAACATTTGTTTTCAATGTTTTAACCAAATAGCTCTGCTTTTCACTATTATGATCAACCCATTTCCAATATATCAATTAAATACACGAAAATCATAACAATTACTAATAATAATAAACAACATATAAACTTTAATAATTATTAATAAATAAAGATAAAATAATAATAGATAACACCGGGAATGAACTGCTTTGAAACAAACGCCACCCATGTGGGTATACATTGTTTAAAATGTTATTTATTGTACGGATCGATTCAGCCCGCAAATACGCCTATTGTTCACAACATACAATGTAATTTTGGGTATGTCAAACTCATTGATACCATGCTTGTCTTCTTTTGTTAGTTACAAAAAGTATAAGAAGCTGATGAAAAAGAAGGTGTTTGTTATTTCTCTAACGCACTATTTCAAGACGACCAGTAAACTACCTCAGAAGGATCCGCGACAGAAAAGGATACGAGCCAAAATTGTTCGCATGGTCACTGATTGTGATCTGGCCCTCCGTTTCGTGGAGAGACAGTCTTTTAAAGATTTGGTAAAGGAGATGGAACCCAAATTTGATCATCTGTCACGGTGAGAACAGTGTGACATCCCTGCAACATGATGCTGCCTTCGCTGTGGATAGTTGTGGCCAGTCAATATCTATTATCAATTGCCTACTGAGACAGAAAAATTATAGTTCATGTTTCCCAGCCAAGAGTGTTTTTTTGCTGTAATGTCGCATTTACAAGATTTATATATCACTTATCAGACACAGCTAATTTTTTGTGGATTGTTATCAGTAATCCCTAGCGGTAATGGCACGTATTTTTTATTATTACTTCTGGTTAGTTTTTAAATAGTTAGTTTCTTTATCTCAGGTATATTGTAAGAAGCGACATTAAAAAGATGTACGAAGTCCAGAAGAACTCTCTCAAAAATCTTCTTTTAACGACAAACAACATATCGTTAACAATAGACATATGGAGTGATCGCAGGAAGAGAGTTTTTCTGGGTATTACTGCACATTTCATGGAAGCAAATGAACTCTCAACAGCACTTCTATGCTGCAAACGGTTTGAAGGTGCGTGATTTGATTGATTCAAAAGTCCTGCAATAATTTAAGTATGTTAATAAAAAGACAGTGAGGGATGAGAATGTTGATTAAGAAAGCTTTCTGGAAAAGTTTTCATTGCAACTTTTCTGTTGACAAAAGCTGACAAAGCCAGAGGTACCCTCGAATACATGTAGATGGCGTATACTGAAAATTGCTTATTTGCGAATAGAGATGGTACGGTAGTATAAGTAAGAAAATATAGTTTCATTTGAAAAAAGAGTTTTAGGTCGCTCTTTGCTTAATGGTAAACATTTTCAACTGGAAATATAAGCGATGTTTTGATGTTTAAATTATAAAAATTACAAAAGTTATACTAGAATATGTTTTATTGATGTATATTGCCAGTCAATCATCCAGAACTCACTGGTATATAGTAGTTGATTATTATGTGAATGGGAAAGTGCTCAGTTGATGCATGGATTGTTTGTTTTGTTACAGGCAAACATACTGGCAACAACATTAAAAATCACACAGAGGAGGTTCTCCGCGAGTTTGAGTTGGTTGATAAGGTGAAGTTTGTAATCAGTGACAATACCTCCAACATGGTGAAAGCATTTAGTGTTGGGTTCTCCCCTAGTAAAGAAGCTATGGTAGATGAAGAAGAAATATGGGTGAGTAAGCAATCGTCAACCTTGTCCAAAAAAGTAACCAAATCTTTTTAGAATGTTGCACATGTTGTCCTTGTCCATCACATGCCTTTTTTTTTCAGTTCAACTTTTTTGATACATGTAGTAATCTGTTAAACCACAACCCACTAACAAAATTTTCATGATGTTTTTTTCTTGGGCACACATAATCCTACAAAATCATTTTGTGGTTGTATAGACTCCATCGAGAACAATCCTTAAAAACCATTTGTGATTGCCCTGAGCTGAGATAGTTAGTTTCAAAGACGTGATGAATGTTAATAGTGTGATGTCGAAGATGAAGCTGGGAATGAAGTAACAGCAGACAAAATATTAGATGAGCATGACATTCAAGTGGGTCACCTGCGTTGTTTTGCCCACAGTTTGCAACTGACGGTTAAAGCCGGTCTAAATGAGCTCCGGTGTCATACCCTCATGGCCAAATGTTCTCGGCTCACTTCTCTACTTCATATATCTGTTAACTATCGAGTGAGCGTTACTGCGTTAATTTAGTTTGATGATATGTTGTTCTTCATTTTTGTCAAATCAGAGTGATCCGCTGTTTGTCTGCACCTAATATGAGGTATGCGCGTATTTGATATTTATTATATGTGGTGAAACCTTATGGACTGCATTAAAGCAATTATGTAGTTTTGTGCATCTATTTTTTAGCGTTGAAAAACATGTAAACTAATAAAGTAAGCCAGTGAACTGGCCTCATTTTCACTTGTCTATTCTTGAAGTCAAACGGTGCATGTAGGGCAAATAATTACTGAGATAAGTCTATGCCATGCTTTATGCTGTTTTGCAGGAAGTCTTTGAGGAACAATTCGGCAGACAGGGTCTCCTACAGCCTGCGCCCACAAGGTGGAACTCTGTGTTCCAACACATCATGTCATTCTTGAAAAAAGATTACGAAATCATCAATGCAGTCTGCAGCAAGACAGACGTCAACATCAGGTTCACAGCAAAGGATTGGGAGCAGCTGAGGGAAATAGAAGAGTTACTGCGACCATTTTATGCGGCTACCATAAAGACTCAAGGTGACAAGGTGAGTGTGGTAAAATAAAATCGGACAGTGAGCTGCTTGAAAATCACAATATGCAAAATGAAGCTTTCCGTACTAACCATG
The DNA here is from genome assembly GCA_945261195.1 of Cryptosula pallasiana. Lineage (NCBI taxonomy): Eukaryota > Metazoa > Bryozoa > Gymnolaemata > Cheilostomatida > Cryptosulidae > Cryptosula > Cryptosula pallasiana. The sequence goes on from CALYOO010000505.1 coordinate 17,144, forward strand.
TATTGCTAGTTCTTGTTTTGAACATTTACATACAGTGAAACCCGCATAAAATTTTGACAACCATATACCGTAGGCTATTAAAGCATAGAACTAGTTTTTCCAATGAAAAGATACCTCTATAATGTAACAAATTTTTTTTTAAACAAACTAGCTGTAAAACCTGAGCAACAAATTTCAACACGCGAGTTTTGGATAACTAAAATCCCAAAAAATGTAACAAAGATTCAAGGTTGTCAACCAGCAATAAAAGCTCAAATCATATCAAGTCAATGCAGTATGAACATTAATTCGCCAACTTCACAAAATTCCAGCTGGTAAATTAGTAATCATTGTTCACACTTTTTTTAATGATTGTCATTAATTGGTTGATCATATAATACACCAATTGATAATTATTTTTAAGAACAAAGGATACAATCATTTTTTATTATCATTTATTATAATCATCATCAAATAAATTATTAGATAACGATAGTTGAAGTCATTATTATGAAACTTAATTCACAATGTAAGTGAAGTGTAAGAATTGTCTAGAAATATCCATAATATTCATACCATTATTATATTAGATAAATGATCATTTATTATTATTGCATCTACAGTATATTCATAGTTTCCTTAAGGTTATTGGGCATTCGGTGTTATCCATAATATGATGTATTTTTCTTGGCACTTCGGCGTCGATTTATGCAGGTTTTGTGTATTAATAAATTGGATCATACCACTATGCTTGTCCTCCAATTGTAATCAAATAATGTGTCACTTTTTTGTGCTAATTATTTTTAGGAGGTGACAATATTCTATGTTATTCCGTGTATCCTGACACTCATGTCACATCTAAAAGCGTTCAGCAAGAGGTCACTACTGAGGGTAAAAAATGGAATTGATCAGAGATTTGGAGTGACGTTTTTCAGGAGTGTTCGGTTTTTTCTCGGGAACCCCTAACTACAACAAGGTGAGTCACCAATTTAATTTTACGTTACTTTTTTACCCCTTTGCAAAAGTATGATTGAAACACTTTGGGAAAATGGTTGACCAAAAACTGATAACTAATCGTTCTAGTGTGTACGCAGGTTAATGCCAGAAAATCAGTTAATACAATACTCCTTTTAGTTTTGTACCCTTTTGTACCTTTATTCTAAACACTTGTTACAGCTCCCTTGTGGACAGGATGTGTACTTCCTAGCAACCCTCCTGGACCCTAATTTTGGCCCCCGGTTCTTCCATTGGTATTTAGGCAAAACAATGAAGCTTCATTTGCTTGATGAATTGAAAGGTCAGTATACCAATAAAGCATTGCAGTCATTTTCATAGTTACTAGGTTTCCATGCATCAAATTTTTGGTGAATTTGAGCATTATTCAAATCTAAGAAGAAGCATGGAAGTCCATACAGGTTAAAAGTTTTGAAAACTTCAACGTTTTTACTGCACTGAGACTCAGGGTAAAATTGTTAGATGATTCAAAACTACTAACTTTTGACAGTAGGAAAATGGAAGTTGAAAACTTTGTAGATTTTGTGAAAACTAACTATTAACATCCGTGAGTATCATCCTTCAAAACTTTTATGCATGGAAATCTAGCGAATAAGATGTATTCACTGTGCTGCAAGAAAAAGTATTTATCTCTAGCAATAAGGTTGCTGTGATATAGGTCATGCCTGTTGACAGCCAGCATAGTGTTTGCCTTTCAGCTGTCCTCCGGATGCTACCAACCTAGTGTGATAAAGATTTTGAAACAAATCATGATCTGTGTTTTATCATAGCAAAACTGTAAACATTGCTGAAAGTTTGTCCATGATTTACCTTGTCGTATATATGCTAAAATTAACTCTGTAATAGTTTTTGGTAATAATTACTGTATATATCAATATAGCAGCACTATGTATGGCTCATGTTAATTATGTTGTTCTCAAACTTCTGCTGTTTGCTACAGAAACTCTATTGAAAATCTTGGATGGCATGGAAGGAGAGCCTGATTCGCCTTACGAGCCTACCCTCATGCCAAGTCAAGACTTATTCTCGGAATTTGAGAATTCTTTTACCTCCACACAGAGTGTTGGTGGAATAGAGGCAGAAATGGGATCCTACTTCACTGAGAGGAGATCTAGAGAAGATGCATTTCAGTGGTGGAAAGGCAAAGAAGAACAATACCCAAAAGTTTCTAAGCTGGCGAAACAATGCCTTTGTGTGCCAGCCACTAGCGCTCCAGTGGAACGCATGTTTTCTCACGGTGGACTCATCACAAGGCCGCACAGGGCTACAATGAGCCCATCTCTAGTGGAGGAACTGGTTTTTCTAAAATGTAATCGACCATAAAAATTCAGATAAAGTGGTGGAAGTTGAAAGTTACGTATTTACTGTATTTACATATTAGATATGCATTATATTTTTTACCAAGTTTTACCAGCTTGTTTCGACATTATATATATATATATATACATACATATATATACATACATATATATATATATACATACATACATACATATATATATATATATATATATATATATATATATATATATATATATATATATATATATATATATATATATATATATATATATATATATATGTCTTATAAACACCCATACGAATATGTTATTATCACCTCTGCCATTTTCAACATCGCATCATCCCTTAGCCTTTACCATTATTCTGAATCGTATGAGGCGGCGCACAGTTGTGAACAAGAACGTTGCCAAAAATAGCACAATTAGTGATCAAAATGAAATCTAGAAGTAGGTTGTGACTGCACAATTTCCTATGAATATGTAGGTGTAGTGCGTGCCACCATGACTGAGTCATGGTTAAAAAAAATGTCTTCAGTGCTGACTGGCAATGACTCCAAGCTCTCCATTAGTCAGTATAGTTTTGACTTGCAAAAGGTTATTACGCAATGGAGCGTAACTAAACATCAAATGAAGTAATCTTCTACTGCGCATTAGTGATGGAGTGTTAAACCAAATCACATGTGATTTTTTGTAACAAACGAAATGCAGAATGATTTATGTCACAGATTTCTTTTCACAATTTGTAACCAGTTAACCCCATACTACTGAGTAAGAGCTCTTTACCATCTTCAGTCAGTTACACGCTTCAAATATAGTCATGGTTAAAAAAATTTTACCACTGCATTACCAAATGTATGATGAAGAGAAGTAGTGCTTCTACTACAGTTGTTTGGGTGAGTTCGTGGAGCAGTAAATAATTTGTATAAAACAACTTATACGTTGGAAAATCATAAAAACTGGTCTGCACCACAAAAAAGAGATTATTCTGGTGAAACTGGTCTACTAAAAATGTCTTGATTTGCAAATCAATTTCAAATCATTTCAAATACTTGAATTAATTTGATTTGTTTACATCGCAATTTGACTTTGATTTGATTTGCCACCGACCCGGTTCGGATTTGATTTGATCTGCAAGCTTCATGATTTGTACTTGAATTGATTTGCGAAAATTGTGATTTGCAACACCTCTGCAGAAATATGAAAAGACTCGGCAATTTGTACAAATCGTGGTGGAACAAGCTTTTCTTCAACCTGAGGCTATGAGCACAAGGTTCCAATGGCTGAAGAATATGGCGATATCTACAGAAGCAAAGACTCTACTATGATATTATGAAGGAACATGGCTGGAATCATGGAGTGCTCAGCAGATGAGCGGGTACAGAAAAACAATCCGTACAAACAATGACTTGAAAGGTAGGTAACCAAATAAATATAAGTACAATCATTGTAGCTGCTTGTAAAATGCCTACATAATTACTTCCTCCAATTCAATGACATGTAACAACACTTCTCTGGAAGTCTTTAGAATTTTTATTGGAGTTGCATGGATAAACTTGGGTCTACAAGTGCTACAAGTCACGTACATTGCCAGTTATAAGTTACCAAGTCTAACAATCATCTCATAAAAATAAAACACTACAAAATTTCCATTGAGTTATCTTTGCTATTTAAAGCAACTGTGCCGTACCCATTGTCTGTCGCGTTTATAATATTGTAAATTATCGTTTTTGGTAAAAATTTAAAACCAATGACAATTATACTTCAGCGAAATATTAACTTTTACAAAATCTCAGGTGAGTATTGCTAAACACGAAACTGAAAACCTGTGACTTACCACCTAACCACAACAGGGTTACTATTGTGGGAGATTTGCGTGAGACCAGTGACCCGCAGCCCCTTCCCTTTCCCCTCAACCCGCTACCCTACACCCCTTGTCACCCCTGAAAGAATGCAGAAGAACCCCTTCCCTTCGATTAAGAGTATCCCTAAAATGTTAGCAGCTGAATAACTCACACATACTTGAGCATGCATAATGGATAGCTGCAAAGATCGAGCTGTCTGACCTGCTACAAGTGTGGATACCAGAGTCGTAACACCCGACAGCTGGCTGTACATGTAAATCAGCACTATATCAAACATTTCTGTGGCTGCCAATTCGCAAGTGAAGGTAGAGACACTGTCTACGGACATCAGAGCAAGTTGGACAATAATGGAGATCCTGAGCACGTTGGAAAGACAGGGATGGTGTATGCAGTAGACCAGAAGTCCTACGAGCTTTTCTGCGAGTTCACGCGATGGAGCAAGCCACCCAAATTTGGACAATGCATGCCTAAACAAGTTGGTACACCCCCCTACTTCACCAGTCAGACCTACCAAACGTGTCCATTCACCAGTCGACACCCCCCTTGTCAGCAAGTTTCCTTCCAACCCCACCCCTAGTTTGATGTCTGTCCAGCTGGCCAGCTACCGCATACCAAAGAAGCCAGCCCCTGCCAATGCCCCTCCCCCAGCTTCCACACCTACTCCACCCAGTGAGACCCCCCCTGCTTAGCCACCCTCTTCAGTAGACGTCCCCCTTACCCCCAGCCAACTGGAGACTTCTTAGCAAAAAGAGAGGGCGCAGCCAGGTCCCTAGACCTGTTAGTTACAGATCTGGAAGCCGACCAATAAGCACTTCGCCAGGCATTGCTGGACTCCCATACCTTGCCAGCCGCCAAGAGAGACATAAAGTTGGAATACGAGGCCGTGGAATTCGAAGCTGCTTCCCTCTGCCGCCTAGCTACTGAAGTCAGAGGAAACTTGTTTGCCGATGTGCAATAGGCTGCCTTGTGTTACCTGTATTTCCTTAATCTAAATATATATTGTTCCCGGTGAGGTACACCACCAATCTTTATTTATTGATTAATTAATTAGAGACAGTGTCACTAATGGAGCGGAGTATGTGGGAGATTTGCGTGAGACCAGTGACCCCCAGCCCCTTCCCCCTCAACCCCCTACCCTACACCCCTTGTCACCCCTGAAAGAATGTAGAAGAATCCCTTCCCTCTGATTAAGAGTATCCCTAAAGTGTTAGCATCTGAATAACTCACACACTTGAGCATGCATCATGGATAGCTGCTATACCAAGATACTCTGTCATAAATGGCCACCAATGGACAAGCCTGAGTGAATACTAAACTTAGTACCCTGCTGAAGCCACACAGGGGATGAGGGCATTGGAGTGGAACCCAAGCTAAGGAGGAGCCCTGGATCTAGTGAACAATGTGCCATGTGTGCACTACTCCTATTGATTGCCTTTGTGTACATTGTTGTATTGTTTATAATGATTTGCTATTACGTTGTAAGGACTTGTTATATTGGTTTAACCTAATAAGAGAGTGTGCCTTCCTGATCTCTTCCTATAAAAGGAATTGTTGGAGATCAGTGAGGCAGAAGTTATCGTGGATTGCTGAGAAGTGTTGTGGATGAATTATAGTATTAGTGGATTTGTTAGCATACTTATATCTTGCTAAACAGAATGTGTATAATAAATTATTGTTAACAAGGAACCGTTTATCACCGTCTGGACATTAGCTATTGCAAACAGGAGTACATGGAGGCCGTTGTGTCAGTGGTGTAAACGCAAAAAACACTACACTATTCATTACGGTGCAACTCCTGAACTTTTTATGTTACATCATACACCCACAATGTCAATTTCCAACAGCAAAAAATTTATTGTAAGATACCACACAAGGCTGAATACCTCGGCTGGAGCACAGCCTAGTTTATGGAAGCTCACGAGCATTCTGCTACAGGAGTGTGATGAAATCAAAAAAAGTGCTCAAGATGTGAGGTTGGGGCAAAGCTCCAGAGCGCATAAAAAATATACTTGAAGGACAACAAGGCACTTAAAAGTGCATTCAGTAGCTTCGAGCAAACAGAATGACGTTTGTCAATTGCTAAGATTTGCGGCTCACCAAGCAGAGGGGCTTGGTGTAGAAGCCATTCATGAACAGCTGTGATCTTATGGAGTACGCGTGCACTTGAGCGCGATATTAGACTTCACACATTTTGTCATTATTTGTGCTTGTCACTACTTCTTTGTTCAGTGCAGCTATGAATGGCAAAATAAATTTATTGCTTGTATAAATAAACGATAGGAATTGCAATTCTACAATGCTACGGTGTGGAGTGCATATACACTATATCAACTGCAAACATGATACTGTTAGAAAAAGTGGTGACAGTGGGAAAATTGTATAAAACTTTTTGCCTACTCATAGAGCAAAGGAACTACTAAGGCATGTAAGTCAAGTAGCCCAAAGCTGATGAAAAAACAGCAAACATATTGTGGCAAAAAAACAATCATTGAGTTTTGACCCAAACTGTAACAAAAATGCATTTGGCTCACAGCCAATAATCTATGCAGTGGGTGCTCAAACTTTGTTGCTATTGGGACGTATCAACTCTTGAGGCAAAAAGATTGCGATTTCAACTTCAAAAATGTGTTCTATACAGTCAATAACCCATGGGTAGCACTGTTTTATCAATTTTTCTTATAAAATATGTTTGGACCGTTTTCGCATTTTCTGCTAAGTAGATTTATCTGCACTTTCGGCTTCAAAAAAGAATTCTGCATAGTCAATGACCTATGCTTTGTGCTATTTCATCTATTTTTTGGACAAAAAATGTTTTAGTACGTTTTCTGCAGTAATGATTTCTCTGCACTTTCACCTTCAAGAATGCGTTCTACACAGTCAATAACCCACAGGTAGTGCTTTTTCATCAATTTTTTTGAATAAAGAAGAATGTTGGAACGTTTTCTGCATTTTTTGCACTCTTGATTTTTCTGAAATTTTGACTTCGAAAATGCGTTCTATACTGTCAATAACCCATGGGTTGTGCTTTTTCATCAAATTTTTCGGCAAAAAAATATTTGGAACGTTTCTGCACTGTTGATCGTTCTGAACTTGCGACTTCAAATGTGTTCTACACAGTCAATTATAACCCCTGGGTAGTGCTTTTTCATCAAGTGTTTAGATAAAAAAATTGGAACGTTTTCTGCACTGTTGATTTTCCTGCACTTTCAACTTCAAAAATGTGTTCTACACAGTCGATAAATCCATGGGTAGTGTTTTTCCATCAGTTTTTTTAGGTAAAACAAATTGTGGAACGTTTTCTGCATTTTCTGCATTGTTGGTTTTTCTGCACTTTCGACTTCAAAAATGCATTCTGCACAACCAACAACCCACGGGCAGTGCTTTTTCATCAGTTTTGGGTGAAAAAAATTTTGGAACATTTTCTGCACTGTTGATTTTCTGCACTTTCGACTTCAAAAATGCATTCTGCTCACTCAATAACCCATGGGTAGTGCTTTTTCATCAGTTTCTTAGGTAAAAAAAATGCGGATTTTTCTGCACGTTCGACTTCAAAAATGCATTGTACCCGAAAGATAGGATGATCAGCCCACGAAGATACAATGCACGCACTCAAGTAAAATCACTATATGATACGGATTTTCATTGTGTATCGATATAATTTAAACCGCAATGACATGGAGACTGCCAACTGTACACTTCATTGTCATTATTCAGTTTACCAACTTCATGTTTTTTTTTAAAAAAATGCGCTCTTTGGAACTACGGTTTATGACCAATTTATTTTTACCATTATTTATATGATTTGCAAATATTTGCACCAAATCGCAGATTTTGACCAAATCAACTCAGAGGAGGTACCAAATCAAATCAGCGAATCACAGAATAAGCAATTTTTGTGATTCGAATCGGATATTTGAATCAGAGGATATTCGAATCAGGGTGATTGGACTACAGCTCTGGTATGAGCGCACCCCACTTTTAGACGTTCAACCTCTTTGAACACCCTATCCAATGGAAGAAAGTTGTGTAGCCATTCAAGCTATATCATTTTCACCGCTGGTTTTGGAGGTTTCGATTTAGTAAGATTACTGTAGCAGCTAGCCACGCAGTAATGTCGTTTGCATACCATTTCTGTTTATTATTTATTTTACAGTAATAGTTGGTGCCATACTATACATGAGTGTATACCAATAGTAATTTTTGACAAGCCAGCTATTGATGTGGCTGCTTGGCTGTGTATTATTGTTATTCAGGAATTTTTTTCAATTTGTTTTGTCATGCTACTACTAATAATATTAATAATTTATTTATACTAGTAATAAAGAATAATGTTAATTATTTATTATTACTATAATTAAATCTCGAATAAATTATTACTATATTTATTAATTATGGGTGTTGTTGAAGTAAACCTGTGCTGGAATGTTGATACAAACGAAGGACTAGAACAAATCAACTCTTTAGTAATGGTTAGTGGCCCTGAAAAGGGCCATTGTGGAAGAGGCCCTTATGCTCAGCTTCCCTCTCTTTAAAGGTGAAGTGGACATCGCGGGCTACACAATGACCTCTCCTTCGGTGGACTCACTCACACTTTGCCAACTCCCGAAGACATCTGTGCAAAAAGCTGCACTCGTAGCAAAATAACATGTTGCTGCTAATGGTAGCCGCTCAGCACTGATGCTGCTAATAAGATGTGTCAGCAGTTTTAAAGCATCCAAGTGAACGGATTGGTGAAATAAGCGAGCGCTGTCTAAAGTAATCTACTCTATGCATTATTGTATAATGTTCCATTGTTGTAATTATTTTCTATTAAATATTATTATTATAAGTTACAAATATATTGTGTTGTGGATGTTTAGAAATTATTATAAGTATTGTTTAATCAGTTCTGGTGCAAATATTTACTGTCAGAGGTTGTGTGCAGACGTAGGTAGTTGACCTATTACAATTCTGTCCAATAACGGACATAATTTTTTGAGTATTACTACTATATAAGCTTGAGTTATTTCTATTTGTGCCAGAGTTGCCAGTGAA